>JAEIIU010055113.1:0-35342 GCA_018874675.1 Drosophila baimaii | reverse complement strand
AGATGAGTCCTTCACTGCGTTGCAAACATCATGGCAAATTTATAATACCCTCTGCAAGGGTATAAAAAATTTTAGATTAACTGACACAAAAGACAGATTGAGCGAGAGATAGAGATAGATATTTTTTATTGAATTATAGGCCTACTTATTAGTATTTAAGATTTTTTTTATTTTACTTTTTATTTATTATTTTTCACAAATAAAATAATTAATCTATAGAAACTCATAATACACAGTAAGCTAAGTTTAATCATTCCCCTAAAAAAACAGAGTAAATTTAGTAAAAAAAAAAAAACAAACAAAAGACCTAAGCAACGAACTTGACTTAGCCACAAACATAGAAATTCGTGTTTAAAACAGCAGATTAACTGACACAGCAACAGAATGAGTGAGAGATAAAGACAGAGAGATAAAGAAAGAGATAGAGAGAAAGACAGAGATAAAGCTCCGTTCCTAACCGCTAACTGTTCATCGGCGATTAGAGGCCAAATTACCAACATTTTTCCAACAATTATGGGCCATTATTGAACCAATTAGATGGCCGCTCCAATGAAAAGCTCAAACAAATTGAAATTGAAAGAAAGTCGAATGCAAATTTGTGCGTACGTCGCCAGAGCCAGAGGAAGCGGCCAGAAGATAAACAACAACATCGCCATCGCCAGTCAGCCAAACAAACGGGGCGGCAGCAGATGCGGGCCCAAAGGGGGTGGGGGGAGGGGAAGAGGGGAAGTGCTATTTGTTTGAGTTGGCTTTAACAGCTTGCGGACGAACGGTGCGCCGTTAGTTGACCTGGTTAACAGACTCGAGTCGAGCCAAGCTGAGCGTTAGAGCTACCATTAGACGGGCCGCCACAATTTGAATGCTGCCACAAAACTGCCCAAACTGGCAGATGGCCAAAAGGTCGCCCGGGCCAGAGAGATGGCAGATTCCATCACAACCCTCCTCCATTGAACCCACACAGTGATCCGATCCGGGCGAGAGTACTTTTTAGGAATGCCAAACAACGCACGTACTTAGGAGAGCGCCGAGGGATCGAGGAATGGGTTAGGAAGGAAGGGGGAGAAAAGCAGCCAAGCTGGAGAGGATTAGGGGCGGATTAGGAGGAGGAGGCGTTGCCCGGCACTGTCATTAGTCGGCCCTCCAACCACCGGCAATGATCGTACGATAATGCTGTTTGCTCAATTCACGTCTGCCCATCGTTGCTTTTTTTTTTCTACACAAACTCACACTGAGAGAAGGAAGTACTAAAAGGAAGGAGGTAAAAATACATTTTAGGCATTTTATTTAACGAAATTCCCAACTATCGATAAATATCGATACTCATCTTCAACTTACACATCACTAGCATATATTCTTGAAGGTTTAAATAATTCTTAAGTTGTATTCCAACTCCTAGTTTAAAAATTAACCTAGTAAAATCGCTTTACAAATTAAATCAACCATCTTTAAGCTGTCTATCGACAAAATCGATTATTTTATAAACCTAATGCCACAAATAAATTATTTTTTTCATGTTTATATTATATTTAAATTATTAATTGTTTTATTCATGCATTAGGATATTATTTCAATCATTTTATTGAAATAACTGAATTAAAATATCGTATTTATCATATAACATATCGGTATTCCTGCTTATGCAATTTAATCGATATTTTGTATATCGAAATTCCAAATTATTAACTTGCAAACGAGTTAATTAAAGATTCTGTATAATTTTATGGAAATAAATAAACGAATTAAATCGATTGAATTATATAACATATCGATATACATAGCTTTTGCAATTTAATCGATATTTTCTATATCGAAATACACTATTTTTTTCTTCAAAACGATTTCAGCCAAATATATGGTCTCTGTAATTAGACTTTAGTCATGAAAGTACTCAGTATTTTATCGAAATTTTCCCTAAAACAGAAATTTTTCACTCTGTGCAGCCTTATCCCATCTCTCTCTCTCTCACTTGGTTGCATGTTAATGACGCACAATTGCAGTCTGCAACAACATCGGCAGCCACATCAGCATCGCAACAACATCTCAACATCAACGATTGCGGCAAACGCATCGGAATGCCAACAATGGCCAACTCTGCAGCCAGGCATTATGCCAATGGATGCCACGTCTGTCGCATTAGCCGATTTTGTCGATTTAGTTGCGGCTTGTTATGCGCCAAAAAAAAAGAAACCCACTAGTTTCTGCCCACTCACTCACTCACTCACTCACTCACTACTGGTGCGTGGCTTATTGGATTTGCCTTGCCTTGCCCTGGCTTGGCTTGTCTTGGCTCGGATCTAGCCGTGAGATGAGTGCTAATGACCACCATCTGCCCGCCCTGCAATTGACCCTTTCTTTGACTCCAACTCCATCTGGGCAATGAAAGTTTGCCATGCGAAACGAAAGGCATTTGTCTGACAAGAGATTACCTTAAATTAAGAAACTCTCACATGTTTTCTTTCCACTTGTGTATTCTTACAAGTATTTCTCTTTTTTTATCGATATCAGTCATCGAAGACATCAATTTTAGACTTTCATTTCGAGGGGAACAGAGGAAAGACAAGTGTAAGGCGGTAACTTATTAACTTAACTTTTTGTTTTTGGGCCAAGCTGAGTTTCCTATTTGTTCTTATTTAAACTTGGTATAGAGATTCCTCTTCTTTGCCCATCGGAATTTATCGGAATTTATCGGAATTTCACATACCAAGGCTTTCTGTATTATTTTGCATTATTTTTCCATCTTAAGAACTCTCTGATGGTTTTACCATTCATATTTAAGCCTAAGTTCTCTGCACAAAACCTTGTATCTCTGTACTTTGTGAAAGTTAGTAGATATTTCTCCCACAAGTTCATGCCTGAACAACTATTTGATTGAGAGATTTAATAAGTTTAGTGGCAGCAAGAACCCAGCCGAATCGATGCTCGATTATCTGGAGTGGTGTGGAGTGGAGTGGAGTGGAGTGGAGTGTCGTCTCTGATGCCTTCTGCCTTCCACCTAATGCCTGTCCCATGGGATCGATCAAACACAACGATTTGTGGCAATTTCTTTTTGTCCCGAGTGAAACTTTTCCAAACGCGAAACCCCACCACTTGGCCCACTGAGGCTCAGGTGTCGAAGTGGATGTGGATGTACCACAGCGATTGGGGGATTGGGAAAGTGCGTTCTTCTTCTCGCCGAATCACACTCGGATTGCAGGAGCAGAGAGGGAGCAGGGAGGGAGCAGAGGGAGAGCGGGAGAAGAAGCTGGCCAAGAAGTGGGAGACAGCGTCTGAAAGCGGTCACATGAAAGTAGGCCAAGTTCTGAGAGACTTGTACTAAGAGTGTACATACAGACACGTCGCCAGTGGCGGTTTGGTGGCCATGTCAAAGATTCCACCTCCTAACTCCAACTCCCAATCTGAAGCCCCAGTCCGCGACTGCATTGTGGCTTCGGTCTTCGGTCTTCGGACTTCGGGGGGCATGCAAATCCGTTCATGATGCTGGAATTGGATGTGGGTCAGGCGGATATTCATTTGGCCGGGTCCGATCTTGGACACTTGCCTTCTGCCGGCCGCCTGCCTCCTTCTTGGTTACTCCCCTGATTCAGTCCATCCGCCACTTGAGGCTGAGACTGCGACTGAGACTGAGACTGAGGTGTTTGGGAAGTTAGTTAAATCAAACCAGTTCCCAATCCCAGGCAAATGCATCTCTCTGAGGCGAGCGCTTTCCTGTACACAGATCGCATTAGTTTGTTCCATATTCGATCTAAGGAATTATATGGCAAACATAAAGCCAGTTAGTTAATAGGGTTTAACAGTTGGCTTAACAATTAAAAACCCACTGATTTCTGCAGCACAGCTAAGGAGGTCGGTCAGCTTTATTTTAATACATTTTCCCCAGTGTAGCTCAACTCCTTGCTTGCTGCAAATGAGTTTCTGCGGTTTCTTCTCCCGGCTTTTTGTGCCGCGTTCTCTTAATCATAATGATGAGAATGGAATTCCGCGTATTTATGCCAGCCATTAATCGCTTAAAGATGCTGCTTAGAAGCTGGGAAACTGGATGCGTAACTGGGACTTGTTTAATGTGCGCCGACATGACCATAAATTACTTGTAATTTCCAGTCAATATAAAGCAGGTCTCGCTCTATCTTGAGCCAAACGATCTATTTAGAGCCAAGTTTATGATGTTTTTGGAACTTCCCAGTACAGGGTTTCTTATGTGGCTTTACTTTACTTTCTTTTTTGTTTTGTTTTTGGCTAAAAGCCAAACCAAACCAAAGCAAACCGACCGAGTCAAGTGTCGATTGATCTGATTCTGTCACCCATTTCCTCTAAACGTGTTACTTTTGCTGCGCTCCAGTTTTCACCTCAACTATTTGGCTTTGGTTTTCCTGCTACCAAGTTTTCTACCAAAGCTAATTGCCAGCCAAAGCGGCTTCTTGTCTTGGCTTTTTGTTCGAATTGGGAGCGAGACCTAGCCCCAAAATGCTCATTATGCACAATGCAACACTGCACTGCCCTGTCATTTTTTGTGTGTGTTTTTTTTTTCTTTTCCACTACGTGCTTTGTCAAAAGGTTTTGTCGCTTGAGAACTTTTCATTTTCATTTCTCTCTTTTGGGTGGAAAGGGAGGGAAAAAAGCTACAAGAGCAGAGAATTTATTATGCGCACATCGCGCTCTGTGTGTTGGCACGACCTAAGACAATCTGGCCCACAGACAACGGGCCGAATTTCTGGCGGGGATTCGTTCGAGAGGTGGATGGAGGAGGATGAGGAGCACACAGCAACCGCCTCATTCACATGCCACTCAGGCCCCGGAGTTGGACAGTGGAAATGTGGGAAGTGCCAGGAAGAGGAGGAGGTAGGAGGAGCGGGCGAGAGATCGTGGGATGGCCAGCTAGTGACTTCAATGAGCTACTAGATACTCGCTGCTTATTACTCTCTACTCGCTACTTGCTACTTGTTACTCGCTTATCGCTACTTGCTACTCTTAAAGTTGTGACTGCTTGTAGCACTTAGTTACTAGATACCAGGAAATAGCTATTAGTTACTAGTTACTCGCTACTCGTTACAAGCTACTCGTTACTCATTATTATCTTGCTACTTGCTACTCTTCAAGCTGTTAGTGTAAGTGTAGCTCCTAGCTAGCTCCTATAAAAAACTATATACCACTAGATTCCAGTTACTCGTTACTCGGTACTTGCACCTAGTTACTCTTTACTCCGTTAGGTATTTCCTACTTGTAAAGCTTTGAAATTTATTGTTTCACAATATTTATATATTTATATATATATTTCCTGAAGAATTTACGAGCTAAGACTTTATACAAGTAACATTTCTTTATACATAGAGCAAGTACCTTTAGGTACTACCTTAATCTCTAATCAAATATCAAAGGTTCCACTGTTCAGTCTCTAGTTTTATTTTTTTTTTGCCTATGGCTGTCATAGCAGATGCCCAATGAATATGTGGCCAATAAAAACCAAAACAAAACCCATCGATGGCTAGCAGAAAAGAACCAAAAAAAAATTGGTAGAAAAAGAAGCAGAAGCTGCAAACACCACAACAACACACAGGCAACTACAGCACAAATGGACAATGGCAATCACCTCTCCGCCCATTTTATTTATCACTTTTGTTGTTACTTTTTGTGGCTTCGGTTTGCCCTGACTTTGGGCAACACACACCAGAGATACAGGGAAAAAATGGGGGATGACATGCAGAGTTTTGTAAAAAAAAAGAGAGATGATGTTAAGAAAGTAAAAAGCAAGGACATGTGCCTCCTAAAAATAACTCTTTGGATTGTTCCCTTTGGGTACTAATAAAGAATTCATATTTTGGCGTATTTTTAAAAGAGAACTCTACATTTTTTTCAATGTAAAGAAATATTAAGATACATTTATGACAGCTCCTTGCATTGATTTGATTTATTTAATTTACTATTCTCAATATATTTAAATTATTTACTATATATTTTTTTTTGTTATATGTTTATTTACTTTATTTTTTATTCTAAAAGGAAAAGGTAAAGACATACCTTTAAATATAGATTTCAGCATTTACTTGAAAGACTCTTGCTTACTCGTTTTTCTTTCTGTGTACAGCACAGAACATGCATGCCTCGTTCCATTTCATTCCGTTTCGTTTCGTTTTTCGTTTTTTTTTTTTTGGATTCGTGAAAACGTGCCCGACATGCACAGAATTCAATAAATAAAAAAATAAAATGAATTCGGTGAAAGCGAGAACTTCGATGGGGCCTGGAAAAAGAGGCGGGCTGAAGAAGGCGAAGACGAAGAAGAAGTCGTGTTGCTGCTAATGGCACACCTCATCCTCCCATCCTCCCATCCTCCCATCTTCCCATCCCTTTCCTCTTTTGGCATTTTCCCAGGCAAACACTTTGTACTTGCCTTTTTTTTCCCTGTCCCTCTCTCTCTCTTAATGTTTCAAACGCGCCTCACGCCCCAGCAACAACACAAAGCAAATCAAAAAAAAAACACACAAAAAAAAAGAAGAACGATCATAAATCAATCAAAAAAGAAGAACTTCAAATTGAGAGAGAAGGCGGAGCTGCCAAAAAAAAAAAAAAACAAGTATTATAACTCTCCGACTAATTAAACAAAATACAGAAAGATCATCATCGATCGCCCGCAACGAAAGCAAAACTTGTTAAAGAAATGGAAATTTCTTGAAAGCCAAAAATGGATTTTTGTATTTCTTTTTTTTTTTGTTTTTTTTTTTGCTCACCTTGCTTTCGATTTCTTCCGGGGGGTTTCTTCTGCGGCGACTTCTTCGACTTGTTGAAAGACTGAAAGTACAAGCAAAAAATAATAATGAGCAAATTGGCCATGTTTGTGACTTGTTTGTTGTTTGGTTTAATTTTTTTTTTTGTTGTCGGCGAACTCAATGGATAATAGAAAATAAATAGAAAATATTTGTGATTAACGACCCCAAAAAAGAAATGCCCATAAAATGTCAATAAAAAGTAGTTTCTATTGCTATAAACACAATTCAAGTTGAATTTGTGGCAAATAAAAAGTAAGTTCCATGCATAAAAACCCGCATTTCTTTTAAGACACCAAAACCCTTACCTTTATGGCACATGCCATGCATAATTATAGTACTTATAGGGGCTTAAAAATAAAGATACAAATAAAGTGATAAAAATGCAAGCACTAGAAATAATTAAAGAACAAATGGGCAACTAAAGGAGAGTTTAAGAAAGTGTGAGTTCATAGCTGTATCTATTTTAAATTAATTTTTCTAGAATTATATCAACTTACAGCTTGTTGCTAAAGTTGTTCAGCAACAAGGTTGCCCAACATGTTGCCACAGCATGTTGCTAGCTATGCTATTATAATATTTTCAGGAGCTGAATGTCCTTTTTGTCTTTTTAAAAGCTTTGCCAACAAGTTACCTTATTTTTTCTAACATTTTCTTGTGTAATATTATTATATACTATTCTATACAAGTTTTCATATCACTCGTTGTTATATCAATTGCTGTACCATGCCATTCTCTCTAGATTAAATAATTTTCCGTTTCTGGTTAATCTTGGCCAGTCCCCCCACCCCGCCCCCATCAATCTTTGTGATCCTAATCAAGCCAGGCTATGGATCACAGATCCATGGAGTACACTACATTTTTGTGTCCGCCTTCTTTTTTTTACCGATTTTCCCCCGGCAAACAATATCCAAACAGTTGTAACGGTACGTCCCCCCAGCAGCTCATCCATAATCCCAGGGAGTCCGCCTTTCCTTTACAGCTTCTTCGATTGTTCCATCATCGGAAGCGAAGGAGGAGCAGGGAGGAAGAGGAGCAGGAGGAGATGGATCAGCAGATGGCAGAGCGGGGGAAAAACTAAAAACCGAAACTGAATTGCGTTCGCTCTGCATAAATTGTGGTCCAGGAAAATGCCTCCACTTTGCAAGTCTTTATAATAAACAAAAAAAAAAGCAAAGAAGAAAAACTCAAGAGCGAAGAGAAAAGAAAAATATGTTATGCATGGCAATTTTCCATTTTGAGGCCTCCGAGTTGGGGCCCTGGCCATCCGTTTGGTGTTGTGTCTAATGTCATGTATTATCCCAAGGAGAGGAAAAGGCCAAGACTACTACTAAGCCAAGTGTCCAAGTGGCCAGCAGAAGAAGGCAGAAGGCCGATCTCAAAGCCACAGGCCACTCACTGGCTATTGTCTGTATTTATTCTTATTTTTTTGTTTTTTTTTTGTTTTTGTTTGTTGCTTTATTATTTTCTTGGTGGGCAGGGCGCGGGCGCTAGCCAAAAGTGAAATATATTTCAAACACCAAGTCGTGTCGCATTCCCAGAGATACACCACACCACACCACCGCCACCAGGTCGTATCTCTCTGGTCTCTCTGGTGCAGATGCAGATTGCTAGGCCTGTCTGCCTTTCTGGTGTGTTTCAGCAGTGTCATCTTTGGGCCTAGGAGTAGCGCAAACAGAGCAGCACGAGCAGCAGCAGCCTGGGTCTCCTTGGTCTCTGGGAGGGAGCCAGGTAGGTAGATTTGCATGTCCGCCTCTTTTGTTTCATATGCAAATCTTGGGAAGATTTAATGGTCACACACACACACAACGGATATGGATATGGCTTTGGCTATGACTATGGCCCTGCCCAGCTGTGGCCTGACTCAAAAGGAGGGGTTTATCCATTCTAATCAATTCAATTACACACCAAGTCCAACCGATAATTGCCAGCAGTGCCAGCAAGGCTTGGAGAAAGGGGTCAGCTCGTTGCTTAACATGAACTTAACAAGGAGATAATTTCTATCCCAGAAGTAACTCTTAGAATGGAGAGCTGCGCTTGCAAGAATTTAGCAGATATATTAAGGAGAAGAGTTAAGACTTTACATACTCTAAAGCCTAGGTGGGCACGCAGCTCTTTTCGAAATGGTTTCTGGGAGATGCCAGAAAGTCGTTCCAGGCTGTGAAACTTAAACTAAAACAAAGCCATTGAAATTTCCCTACAGAGAGGCTTATTCCCCAAGTTTTTAAAAACAAAATGCATGGAAAGAGCGACGCACAGGAACTACATTTGCTCTTTATCTTTATATCTGCTGCCCAATGCTGCTTTAATTATTAAGCAAAATTATTAGCTCAAAGGATGTTAAGTCCTCAGACAAACTGAAGCTATAAAAGAAAAGGTTCCTCATTAATTTCTTTCTTAAATATAAGCAATACATTAATCTCTTATTTAAATTAAGGAAATAAATATATATTATACTAAAGAATTTAATATAAATTTAAAGATAACCTCTTGAAGATTTCTTAGCTTGGCTCCTTGAATTCTTTCCAAATATTCCAAGTAACCTGGAGAACAATGTCTTAAGCAGAACATGCCTGCGCTCCAAGGAATATATTTATTTATTTAGATATAAAGGACCTCCTTTGACCAATCCCCTGGGTTTTAACCCAAACGAGGTCTCTGCTATTTTCGCCTCCTGTGTGTGTTGATTTTTTTTTTGGATTGTGTTTTTTTTTTTTTTGGCCATTAAATTCGAGCAGCGACGACATTACCCAAATGGCTGACATGGCCGGGACATTGATGATGCAGTTGCTACGTACGTACAGCTTAAGGCCTCCTCCTAACAACAACAGCAGCTCCTCCTAGGGGATCTCTGGAGAAGATCTCTCTCTCTCCCTCGTTGTGCTGGCCTCTGGTTCCCTCTGGTTCTTGTTCGCAGCGTTGTTTTGGCTTGTTCTAATTGTTGTTGCCTCGTGTTTTACCTCGTTCGTTCGGCGTTTTGGTGTTTGGCCTTTGCGTGTGTGATGCGATGGAACAGGATCGAGTGTATATATGCTCCCATATATATATACAGAGATAGAGAGGAGGGAGTATATATAGCGGCCGTTTGGTTCGTTCGTTTGGGTGTTTAACTGCGATTTGAGTCACGTTTCATTACTCGTGATGCCAGACAGTAATCACTTGATTTTCCAAGCCGCTTTCTTGTTCTTGCTGCTGCTGCGGCTGCTGCTGTTGCTGTCACAGTGCAGATCAGACACGAAGCTGGCCAGCAACAGGCAACTGGCCCCCAGACCTTGGCCAAAAGGTGCTACCAAAAGCGGCAGCGAAATGGCACACAAATCTTGTTAGGCAAGCGCAGAGCAACATGGTGGCTTGGCTTTGCTATTCTTTGGGGGTCATAAATAGAGCTTTGCACTTACGCTGCACTGAGAGAAATGGTGGGTTAAGAGGGTTGGAATATATATGTATATAAAAACGGGGGTGGGCACGCATGTCCCAAAAGGTAGGTGAAACTTTACAAAAACAAAGCCACTGAAAGTTGACCTTAAAGAGTCGAGAACAAAATGGTTCAATGCCGCTCTTGCGAGTTAAGAAAAACAAATCATGTGGGTAGGCCAACTTCCTTAAGCCAGAAAGTCTTAATAATAATTTCTAAAAAGACCAGAAGGCCTCATAATTAACAACAAAAATAAACAAAAAAGAAACAGAATACAAAAAGAAACCTAGAAAACCTAGGTAACTCTTGGGTTTTTTCTCTCTTATATTTTTTTCTCACCCTGCCCCTTTCACGCAGCCCACGTGAGTCTCGGGTTGACTCACGAATTCGTGCTCCTCGCCTGCCAATGGCCATTGGTTTCTTCTAATTTTGGTTTTATGCTTTGATCTCGTGACGCTTGTCATTGCGGTTCGTCGGTGGTCACTCTGGCTCACAAGGCTCTCAAGGCGGAGAGAGAGCGGAGGAGCAGGAAAAGTGCAGCGATAATCAATTAACCTGGCTCACTGGGCACTAGTCAGTCGCCTTTGGTTGTTGTGGCCGCGCCGCGGGGATAACCAATGGATTCGCCGCTGGAGCCTCCCCACGAACTCAACCTGGCTTGGGCTTGATGTTGATGAAGTTTTCCGGCTGACTTTGATTGCGGTTTGCATTTTCATCGCCAGATTTTCAATTTTCTTTGTATTTTTTGCGGTTAACCTTGCTATCTCTCTCTGTCTGCAACCCTCTTCCCATTTTAAGGCAAATGGAGCGCCGCAATTGGTTTTGGCCAGAAAGAAGAGAACTCTTGGGAAATATTATGAATTTCTCTTGAAAGAAACTAGGATTTTACAAGGAAAATGACAGGCAAAAGTATCAGAAAATATATGAGAAAATAATGCAGAAAGCAGAGTGAAAATGTTGTTTTTAAAATAATGCAAAGAGCTTTTGGTTTTGGGTACTTGAAGGTATAAAAATAATAATTTATAATTAATAATATTCCTAAAGATAATGGCTAATATTTCTCATTATATATTTGATATTGATTTAAATTATTTATATATTTTTATATATTTATATAATTGTTAAGTAATTCTTTGATTTTTCCCACAAATTTCTCTATTAAATAAGTTTTCCTTCAGGTCTCGCACTCTCTGCTGTAGCCAAACTCTAGCCACACATACATAATAATATATATACATATATACATATATATATATATATATATATATATATATATATAAATTGTTAACAGATTTGTTCGTTGGATAAAGCGATTGAAAGTGGGCGTGTCTCGTTGGTTGGGCGATTTTTCATCGCGTGCGACATTTGACTTGGCTGCTTTTCAGTTTGTTTCCTCAGTCTTTCGTTTATTTTGTTCCCAAGCCCCCGCTCTGCGGCGGTTCCTGCCACTCTTCATCTGATTTTACATGGCACGTACCGCAGATCAGCTTTTCTGGTGTTTTTTTTTAAACAATTCTGTGTAGTTTTTATTTTTTTTTTTTTTTGGGCCGAAGGAAAGGCTTCTCGGCCCAAAGACAGCAGCTGCTGGTGCTGCTGGCCAGGCAGGCAGGCAGGCAGGCAGGCCAAGTCTTCCAAAGTTGGCCTCCACTCTTAAGTAGGTTAATTTTGACCGGTTTGTCTTGTCTTGTGCTCCCGAAAGGTAAGAGCGGGAGCAGGAGAAAGAGAGGGAGAGAGGAGAGACAGAGAGGGGAGAGAGGAAGAGAGAGGTAAGAGACAAGAGACAGTGGCATTTGGCTAACTTATCCTGTGGCTTGCTGTCTCCAATCTTCCTGATTGACTGCCGACTCGAGTCTTCAGTCTTCTGTCGTCAGTCTTCAGTCTTCAGTCTTCAGTCTTCAGAGTTTCGGAATGAAACCGCGGCATTTGCCTGATTAACCCAACTTGAAGTTGCTTTAATGAGGCAGCCACATGTCGCCTGTACTGGCTCCTTCTCCTCCACCTTCCACCTCCCACCTCCCACCTTCTCCTCTTTCACAAGGAGCCCCCCTACGTTTCAGCTTTTCTTTTTAACAACTCGGGGCTTTCTTTGTGGAAAATATCCTATTCTTTTTTAAATAAATGTTAGCCTTAATTGAACATGCTTAGGGGATTTGGAAAACTGCAGAGAGATAGCTCGAATTTTCTACACAATTCCTCATTTATTATTTTCTTCATTTATTTAAATAAATATTTATTTAGGTAAGTAATTAATTAGATTATTATTAGATTATATATAATATATATATTATACAATTCTTCTGCAAGCTCTTCTTTACTCTTCTTTTATTGATAATCTTTATTTTCTTTTATTAATCGTTTCTTCTCTTTCTTTATATTCCTGTCTAAGCTTCTATGAATCTACTCTTTGATCTTCCTTGGAATTCTGCAAAGATTTCATTATTTTTTATAAGTAGAAGAAGACCAAGTTCAGGCTGGTTGATTTTCATATTTTATATAAATTCTTCATTTTCCGTTTAATATTCAACTTAAAGAGATATCTTTTGCCGATTCTTCAGCCTTTCGTAATACCCACTCTTTGCGATAAGCTCTATTTTGAAATCTTCGGCTAATTCTTCAGTCTTCCTTTCCTTTTTCTTTTTCTTTTTCTTTTTCTATTAATATTTCTCTATTTTTTCCTTTTTCCATTTTGTATTTATATTTCTGTTTCTTTTCCTGTCACCACTAATAATGATGTTGCACATTACTACAAGCAGAAAGAGAGAGAGAGAGATCATAATGATCACTGCGGCACATCATCATGATGATCGAGTTGGCCAGCACAGCGTGGAAATGGAACAGATTGGAATGGGGGAGAGCACACTCTTTGTGGATTACTGCATTTGTCGCCATGAAATCATGTTAGAAATTTGAGACAAATTTTCTTTGTCGTCGTTCCAAGTTGCTTTCAAATTGCTTTTGGCTAACGGCAATCAATGGCGGCAATGGCCAACGGAATCAGAACGGAATGCCAAAACCGGAACGGAATGGAATGGATGATGCGAGTGTGTGTGTGTGTGTGTATGGTGTGTGGTGTGTGACAGCAGGCACACACCGGGGAATGAATGGAATTCCGGTGAAAGAACACAAAGAACACAAATAGAAACTAAACGAAAAAAAAACAGAAAAAGAGAAAAAAGAGTTGCCATCTATAGTTTCTCTAATTTTTAGAGTTGCCATTACGGGAAAATTATATAAAAACAAGGTAAAATTAATAAGGCGTATTTGGAATACAGAACAAATACTACTCCTAAGCAAAATATACTGGATTTATGCTCTTAAATACATGTATTCTTGAATACGTGAAATCTCAAAAACACGAATTAATGCATTCATATAAACAGTGATGCCAGACTGGTATAATTGTTATGGTAAAGTGTTAAGTAAACAAAGTTTAGCTGTATTGTAAACAAATTCAAGTCAACTTTAGTGTATTCCTGAACTCATGATATGGTGTTTACCGAATTCATGTTCTAAATTCATGAATTCTGCCTAGCATAAATAAAGTTATACATTAGACACAGTTTTAAAATAATTTTTAATAAGAAACCAAATTATATTAAGGGGAAAAAATGCTATCAAGTGATCATGTGAAACAAGGGAATTGAAATTGTAATTGAATTCTTGAAAACTAAAGCCTGGATTTTTTTTTCCGAAATTGATTGAAAGCCCTGTGTTGCGATTTATTCAGATTCTTCTGTCCAGGAGATTTATTCACAGCTCAGGGCAGTGAGTTCTTCGACGTTGCTACATTGGGATGCCACCTTCTTTATCATGTTCTCCTGCCTTTGCTCTTCACTCTTCACTGTACACTCTTCGGTCTTCAGTCTTCGGTCTTCGTTCTTCTTCACTCTTCACTGAACTATTTACCATAATCCATAGGCCATTGCTTGATTTATGGAACCATTTGGATCACTCAATAAGCGCGACTTCGTCCACTCCTGGAGGCCTTTCGACACTTTTGCTGCTCGCACAGGGAAAATGCAGTTCACATATTTACATAGCTATCGGGTCCAGTTAGCACTTGGCTTAACCCAGCCAGTGGACAGTGCAAGGGCTGGGGCTGTTGTGGGTTAAGCAGGGTAAACGCTGACTTGACTTGACTTTGACTGTGGCTCTGACTTTGGCTTTGGCTTAGGCTTAGGCTTTGGCCAACATCATCACAGTCCAAGTCAAAGTCAAAGTCAGAGTCGTTGTGGCCTCGTTGCCTTAACGGGCAAAGAACAGCGAGGAACACTGGCACGAAAAAATGTGGTGGTTATGTACTTAAAGGGGTTAAATTCCTAGAATATATTATCTATAGTCTAGAAAATATATTTGTGTTATTTAAGAAAATACATTTTTGAGCCTTTAATGGTTCGCTTTTCTTTACGTCTTTGCAGCGCTGCAAAAACTATTGTGTATTTATCTCAGTTTCCTTATTTTTTTCGAGTGCCTTACTACTCCCAGACTGGCCAACGCTCCAGCAAGTCCAAAATCGAACTCCGTCGCCGGTTATCTCTCGTGGTCTAGGTCTTGGACTTGGCCTGCGACTGGGGACTGGGGACTGGGAGTTGGTCTTGGTCGTCTGCCCCTTTAGCATAAAACATAAATAGCGACTGCATTCAAATGAGTCTGACAAACAAACCCGAGAGCCAAGAACCCAGAGCCAAGCACCAAGCACCAAGCACCAAGAAAACAGATCCAAGGAGGGGCCCCCGAGTGGCGTGGATGAAAAATGCAAATGCTTAGACCATGTTGGGTACGAGATGTCGGTTTCTGTTTCGGTTTGAGCTTGGCTCTTGGCTCTTAACTCTTAACTCTTGGCTCTTCTCTATATAGTTTGAGCGTGGGCAGCTCCATAGATGGCCAATGCCGGTGCGCTCAGGAAAAAGATGATGATGTCCTTTAGCCGCATTTGGGTTTTCGGATTTCACAACCGACGACGACGACGACGACGACGACGGCCCCTTTTCGGAACGCGAACGATCGCTGAGAGCCGCCCGGCACAAATATTCAATAATTGCAATTATTTCTCATATTTAATGAAGGCTCTCCGACTCAGAGTGATTTCTTTACTTTAATGAGACTCCGTTGAGTTCGTTTATGGCTAAATTGCTAAATTTGGCTTCAAGCCTGAGGGAGTCTCTCTTTGGTGGGTTTTCTTTCTACTTAACTCTTTTTTTTTAAGCTTTTAATCGCTCTAATATTTTGCATGACTTTTAAATATATATATAGGTATATTATATAGACTTATTTTGACCTGTAAGGCATAGAGTCTGATCCCTTTCGAACTTGACTTCCTGGTAATCTTTGCTTAGAAATCTAGCCTCAAAATGGGTCACGATGGAGCTGCTTTTGGTTCTCTTTTTTTTTTTTTTTGGGCAATTAAACAAGAAGCCCAGAGACGACGACTGTCAACCCTATTTGACTAGAGGAAAATATCTGCTGCTGGCCCCCAAGATGAGTTGAGGAAAAGCCATGCCGCCGCCAGGCCGCCTGGGTGCCGAAGGAAGAGTGATGACAGACAGTCGGGGCTGGCTGGCTGATTGACTGATGGGCCCTAAGTAACTGAAATTGCATAACATTCTGGCCTTCCAATTTCCAGTTGCCCAGTTGCCAGCTCCAAGTTCCCAATCCTCTGGCTCTCGGACTCTATTCCCCGATGCGATTCGCCTTGGTTCTCTGGCCAGCAGCCAGCGCTTAATGCTAATCGAATGTCTCGTTGTCTCGTTGTCTCTGTCTCTGTTGGCTTTGGGTTGCCTGGTCCCTGGTCCTGGTCTTGGGGCCTGTCAGTCAGTCAATGCCTCTTCGGGCCAAACGAAGATGAAGTTGGCAGTCGCAGAGGCAGAGGAGGAGGCAGAGAGCGGAGGCAGGGGGTGGAGACCCCAAGGAACCTTCACAGTTTCATAAACTGAACAAACAAATGAAAGCTGCCAGCCACCGTTGCTTCTGGTTACCTGGCGGAGAATTCTTCAAACAAAAATTGTAGATTTTCCGACTCTCAAAAGAGAGGCTGCCTGCGTGCCTTAATAATTTATTTATTTTTTTTCTTCTTTTAAATGTTTGAAATTAGGCATGCAAGTGTAAAATAGTTGAGGTTTAACGTAATGGGGAATTTGTTATATTATTATAATAAATATTTTAGGGATATAATAGCTGATATTTCCACCACCTATCCCCCTTTAAATAAGCCTGATTTATAACTCCTTAACTCCGGAGTTCTCTAGCTTTTGACCATGTTAACTCCATGTTAGTGTGTTCCCCCTTGCATTCAAAGTGAAACCCTGGGAGTCTCTGTGGGCTGTGGGCCCCTAAATCAAAAATCGTTCTCATAATCTTTGCCTTATCAGCGGCCCATCAACGGATTTCTCTGCTTTTTCTTTGCTTTCATGCTTTGCTGCTGCCTTCATGCTTTGCTGCTTTGTCCATATTAGGCATTGGGCTTATCTCATTGAGCTTTCCGTGGAGGGGTTTTTTCTTTCTTTCACAGAAGAGACAACAGGGGAACGGGAACCCAAGCTGGAGGAACATTGTGTGACAATTTGTAGTGCACAATGCTGGGGCTTTGTGGCAGCCAAAGAAGAGGAGGAGGAGTAGATTCTACCAATATTGCGGCGGCTTGTTGACTCCGTTAGTCTGCTTTCCGCTGCCTGCTTTTTTACTGTGTTTTTTTTCTGCTGCTGTTGCCCGCTCTCTCTCTGGTTTCTTGGGCCTGGAAATTGCCCATAAAGTATACAAAAAAAAAAAAAAAAAGTATGTGAATGGCCTTTGGCAACAACATTACGATCAACCCAAAAGCCAGAAGACCCAAGGAGTTCATGAAGAGCACACTTCTTCGGCTGTGTTACTGCCTCACGCAATTTGGAATTTATTTACACAATAATTGGCAAGCTGAATCAATACAAAACGCTCACGGCTGCCCACAAACAATAAATTAACAATTGCCACTTGAGGAGCGCGCTTGGGCTCCGTGCTCCATGCTCCGATGATTGCGGAATAAATGGGAGGCGAATGAGCGGAGCGGAGGAGGCTCATCGATAAATGTAATTGAAAAGCCACAAAAAAACAAAAACACAGAGAACGTGGAATACAAAGAGGAATACAAAGAGGTAGAATACAATAAATAAATGGAATATAGAAGCCAAGTTAATTGATATCCACTTAGGGGTCACATAATAAACGCAATTGCTGCGGCGCAAAAGGATACTCGATACCTATTTATGTAATCGCCTGCCAAGTAATTGTTTATCGATATTTGCAAGCGCATTACATCGATAACTGCCACAAAGCTGCCTTCCCATCTCTAATCGAATTAAGTTTGGGATTTTCTTTATGGAAAAAACCTCAGCTTAAACTTAAGCTTTGGTATTAACCGGTTCGATTTCGATTAATAGGATTTATAATATCGCCTGGAAGCAACAACAACAACAACCACAGATAACAGCAAAAACTCTTTAGAATTTTTTCGTGAAAAAGAGAACTTCCGCTCGCAGCGGAGAACAGAAAAAAAAACTAAAGGTAAAAGGCTTGAGTTAACCGCAGGAAAGCCCCAAACTCAGATGGCCAGGGCTTGATAAGCTCTCCGAGAGTCGTCTCCCCCCTAGCTGGGGTCCAAGGCATTCGCCAGATACAAGCGATAGATACATATATGCAGAGACGAAGAAGACTTCCTCATAGCTGGGCAGCCAGGCAGGGACCCCAAGACCAAGACCAAGACCAAGTGCATAACTTAATTAGTGCATGGACAATGACCGAAAACTCTGGCTAGGCCGGGACAGAGATTTATCGATAACTATCGATTATCGCCCAGGCATGTGAGAACTTGTGGTAACGCCCTCGGAAAGCAGAGAGAGAGAGACGGGACAAGCCCAGCAAAAAGGCGCATTAAATATAGACAAAGACAAAATTAATTGCAATGACAGCGCGACTGCGCAGCTCTCACAAAGGTGCGGCTTTCCAAATGGATCGCATCTCGGCATCTTTAACACAGTCCAGGGCTGCGCAGAATCTGTTAATAAATTAGAGGGACAGGGACGTCCCTGTCTCTGTCTCTTCTAAGCACAGGGGTGAATGCACTTATCGGTATTTTTAATATACAATCTATCGATGAATTTTCACAAATGTAAATACTGTATGACATACGATACTTTTGCTAAAATACATCGATATATTTAACATGCTTTGACGGTGGCATTCTTTTGGCATTGCTCAACACTTTGTTGTAAAATTAAATAAGGAGAAGACAAAGTTTATAATAAGATAAATATTCAAGTTAAATAAGGACGATAAGAAGTTTATAATATTATGAATATTTAAGGTAGATAATGTTATACAATTTCAAGACAGATAATATTAAAAATATATTAAATAAAACAGGCAAGTTTTGTGAAATTCATTTCGGTAATTCTATTTCCCCTTAACTAGTATGATTTCTTTTCGTGTAACAGCCCTTTTCTTCTATCTTCAGTGGAACCTTTTTGTCTGGAACTAATCAACCTACCCTCCCTATCTCCCCCTCTCTCTTCCCATTTTAGAATAGACTTAATTGTCGAAGAGTCAGTCGTCAGAGGCGGCTCAAACAAATCAAAGCGGCCAAAAGTGCCTACTACTGCCCAAGGACCTGACCTGCAGGAGCTCCAACTCCCAACTTCCAACTCTCAGCTCCCAGCTACAACTCCTCCAATTCCATTACTCAATGTCACCAAAGGGGGCGGGTTGGTTGCTGGGCGGTGGATGCCGCCAAAGCGTTTTGCGTTGATCGTCAATTAGTTACACTAAGCCACAGCCACTGGACAATTTATGGTTGCTGGAGATGGGAGATGCAAGCAGAAATCACTCACACTCACGACCACAGAGAAGACAGTCTTCCATGCTTTTTATGAGCAATCAGCGACACACACACACACACACTCAGCAATTGTAATTAGTGATGGGAGAAGGAGGTAGTAGGGTCATAAAAAGGCGATTAGAAAAGGAAGAAACAATAGGTGAAAAAGAAAAATCTCAATTAGGTTTGGGGGCATTGATTATTAACGATTGTTTTCAGGGAAGCTTAAGTTGGGATTAAAAAAAAAAAAAGAGGTTACCTTGAGATTTGAAATCTCTAGAAAGCTAAAGAACCTTAAAGATCTATCTGTAAAATCTGATAAAGAAAGGAATGTTGGAACTCATAATTGCAAACAACAATCTACTATTGTTTATGTTTTATTGCTTTCTTCTACCAATACTTTTAATAAATAAGGAAGCCCTTAAACATGAGCCACTATAAACCCTAGATGGGCATGTAAAAGCTCTTACAGCTCCTGCAGCTCTCTTTCCATTAAGTTTTTTGAAACTACAAAAAAAAACAATGACACTGAAATTTGGCATCAGAGAGGCAAGTCCCCAAGACGCTGTTGCTCTTTCCATTATATCTCCTTAAGAGTTAAACATTGACTCTCCAAAAACCCACAAATATATCGCCATAATTCGTGTCACGCTGCCATCTCGAAATTAGCAAAGACAGACCTAAATAATTGTGATTTGCGAGACAGAAGGCGAGTGAGTCGAGTGAGTGAGTCGAGGGTGCGCATTAAGGCAGTGCCAGGCCATTGCAGTTGCAATCGCCGCCGCCGCAGCATTCACAGATGGAGCGACGCAATGCAATGGATGGATGGATGGATGGATGGATAGATGGATGCTTTGGACAGATGGATGGATGAGGCTGGGGATGGGGATGGATGGATGGATGCAGTTGGTTCACGGTTCCGAGTGACTAATTGCCGGGCGATTGCCTGTTGCACCTCGCCTATAAATAGACGTCCAGACATCCCATCCCATCCCATCCCAGAGAGAGAGAGCCGCAGAATGGCAATGGCAACGGAGATTAGACTTAGATTGGACTTGGATTGGGTGGAAAGCCAGAGCCAGAGCCATTCTCCCGCAAGTACGGCACAACTTCTTTTGCAACTTTCAACGTCAACGTCTGTTCTGTGCCGGGCTGTGCTGTTCCATCCGATCCAATCCACTCAACACCTGCCTTGATTTGTGATCGCAATTACAGCGGAAGACATAAAATACACAAGTCCAACTTGAACCGAGCCCAGGTTGAGGTTTTAGGAGTTTGAGTTAACCCGCCTTGACTTGGCATGGAGTGGAGTTCACTTCATGCCCCGTTTTCCGTTTGCCCAACTCCCCGGAATCCCCTGATACTCTCTGATTCTCTCTGATTCTATCTGATTCTGTGATTCTCCCACCCAAAAAAAACCCAAAGAGGCTTCCTCCTGGAACTGCCACAAGTCTGTCTGTCTTTTCTGCGTTCTGTGTGTATTTGCTTACCTCGTTTTCTTTTGCGTGAAGCTCTTCTCTTCTCTTCTGATCCTTTTGCGTTTCTGCAAAGAGAAAAGATAAAATTGGTTTCTTGGTTTAGATAAGGTTTTGATTAAAATTTATGATTTTTATAGGTATAATACGCAAAAAGGGAATCATGAAAGGAGATACTCTGATAGGCCTCGGTTAAGGAATATTTTGCATTTAATTTGGCATAAGTTTACATGCCTCTTCTATGAGACTTTCCCCGGGGGAAGCTGCCTCAAAAATTTATTGGTTAGATCTGCTTTCAAAAAACCTAAAGACTTTCAACCATTTTCTCCACAACAAATTACCAAAAGATCTTGAATGAAGTGAAGCACTCAAGAGATGATCCCAATTGCGGCACACACATTTTCTACTTCTCCTCCACCGAGATGCGTCTCGAGATGGGGAGATCTCTGTTTCTTCGTTTTCAACTTGAAATCTCGAGTTGCCATGTGTTTTCTCTAACGGATCGCACCTGAAGTTGGGGCTGAAAACAATGCCACTTAATTATAACATATCTTGGCCTCTTCATCTACCCCGCAGCTTGTGCTCTATCACTATCTCTCTCTCTCTCGTATTTTTTTTTCTATATTAATAACAGAAAATGCACTTTCCAGTCAAATGATGTTGAAAACGAGTTTCCAATCGATTTGTGATGCTGCCGCTGCTGCAGCTTCTTCTGGCCTTTATTGTTATTTTCTCTTCTCGTTTCGTTTAATTTAAGCCACTTTTCGTATAGCAAGCGTATATATTGGCCTTGGTAACAAAAGTTTGAAAAATGAAAATTCCATTTCGAGGTGCTCCCTCTCCCCCCCTCTCTCTCTCTTATTCAGATTGGAAATCTTCTTCATCTTCTTCTGGTGAAGATTCTGGTTCCTTGTGTCTTTCGTCTTGGGGCTACCGTCCCAGAACATGTTTCATCTTCTTGCTGCGTAACGGTAACTACTAGTAGGTAGATACATAGATACAAAGATACATATGTGTGTGTGTGAGTGTGTGTGCCACATGCCACATAGCTGGTCAAGCTCCCCCCCCCAGTTAATGGCATATTGATATACAGCCCCCTAACTTTCTCAGTGCAACCCCTTTCTTTGCCTTTCTTTTACGATGATCGTTTTTTTTCTCCTCTCTGGATACATTCGTTCTTTTCGAACGAGCCACACCCAAGAGGGGGGGCAAGGAAAATCGCTCATTGGGAGTTTTTCCAGCGTGGCGATTTGCATGCAACATGCTGAGTAATTAAAACAACAGCAGCTGGCGGAGGAGCAGCTGGAGCAGCTGGAGCAGTGCAACATGGCAGCAATTAAGGTGGAATAAATGATTACTTGACCGAATTGCAAGCGGGTCGAGTCTCCACCACCTCCCACTCCTCTTTCTCCTACTCCCCTTTCCCCACCTCCATCTTCTCCTCCTCCTCCTCCTCCTCTGCTGCTGCTTTTGCAGTCGTAAAACAAAAGACTCAAGACACAAACGCGACGTTAGGGAAAGCGACGAAGAAATAAATAATCATTCAAATGAAATTGCTATGCAAATGCAAATGGAAATGCCCCGGCCAAAACGAGTGCAACGCCTCGCTGAAGCTGCTCTGAATTTTGGAATCTGGAATTGGAGATGCCTAGCTGCCAAGCTGGCTTAATTCTATGGCCACAAAAAAACACAGAACAAAGAACATTCGCACACTCCAAAAACACACTTTCCGCCTGCTGAAGTTGAATGGAATGGAGCGTTCCACTGGAAGTTATGGCATTTGCATACGCATGACGCTTGTAATTAGCCCTTTTTTTTTGTTTTTGTACCCATTAAATCCGAGGCCTTCGAGGAAAGCCAAAAGAAAAGCAGAAGAACCTAATGGGCGGCACTCATGCACGCACGCACGCACGCTCTTGGCCAACTCACTTGGCCACGTCAAGTGCAGCTTGTCAAAAAAAAAAAGGAAAGAAAAAAAACTAAATTCCAAATGTTTTGTGTCGAAACGAGAACTTGAAATTGACACTGGTCACGGGCTTTGTCTTGGCCAAGTGAAATGGGAACACTTTCACACGTTTGCCGCTCTTTTTTCCGTTTTTTTTTTTTTTTGATAGTTAGACACTTGGCCATGGGAAGAAGCAGCGCCCCTCTGCCTGTGCTGTCTGTCTTTTGTTCTCCCCGCATTCTGTCAGCGACCACATCAATCAATTTGAATTTTAATTGGAATTTCTTTGGTCATTTACATCGGATTAAGAAGACAGAAGACAGCTCACACACAGGGAAGAGTCTCTTTTAATTGGACATAATTAAGAGCGCATGATTATGATTACAGAAGCTTAAAAAAAAAGAAAAAAGAAAAAGAAAGTTACCCCAAGCTTATATTTGTAGAATTTAAGATGCCTGAAATATATACATCAGTCAGTCAGTCAGTCACACATTTGTGAAAGTTATTTAGTTTACAGAATGTAGCTGATGAATGCGATTCATTCAGCTGTGATTCATAAGTACAAGACCCCCCCAAAAAAAAGGTGTGATAATTCTGTTGTAAATACCAAATGAAAGGGATGCCCTTCATAGACCCATCGCAACTTGTCGTTAGATCAAAGGCAACTTGATTTCTAATTTAATGATACCACAAAATCCGCAGGGATTTTCTTTTTTGCAATTTTTACGGCCAATCAAACTGGTCATAAGGAAACGCTTCCTAATAACCAAACACCATCCTCTCGCTGTCTGCATGAACACTATTCCCGGTAATTTATTACGCTTAAGTCAACACACTCTCTTTGATAATCAAAGTTTGATTGTGTGTCGGCTTCAATCAGCTTCAATCGTTTTGCTCTAAAATAATCAACTATTCAAATTAGCCACCTCTTGAGTCTTTTGCTTGAGGATTTGCATTCGCCTGGAACTGGAACTGGAACTGGAAGTGGCACTGCACTCACTGGCAACTAAACTGGTGGCTCCGAGAACAAGAACGGGAACTGGGCCATTCATTCATTTCATTCCAATCGAATCCGGTTCATTCCATTCCATTCCATTCATTTAAGTGCATTCATTTAGAGCTTCAGCCATTTACTGCTATTTCCCATTTCTATTGATGGCCGCGGCGGCGACTGGGTGAATAATTTTATGGCCTAATTGGGAACGAAAGTTTAAGACGGGATCGCGGTATCTTTAAGCCAAGAACTATACATACAGCGTCATTGTGCTATGACAAAACGGGGCGATCATAAGCCAAAATACCGAGACCAAGACCAAGACCGAGACCGAGACCAAAAAGAGCCAAAAACAGATCCAAATACAACTTTGGCCCACATTTCCTGACTCCCTCTCTCTCTCTCTCTTTGGAGTCATAACTAAGAAGCATTTCGTTTTAATATGGCTTATAATACCAAAAATGGTTAAAAATGAGCTGGGGGGGGGTTAGGATTGTAAACAAAACAACCGTTGGAATAGCACAGATTTTTCAAGCGAGATCTTTGGCGCTTCTGGGTCTTGTATTTTCGTCGTTGTTGTTGTGTTTCCCCCCCAAAAGAAAACGAAAAGATTTCAGCTGGAACGACAACACACAAGTGCCAGCTCATCGTCATTGTCATCATCATCATCTTGGGAAGATCCGCCGCATCATGATGATGATCTGGCTCATATTTGGTATAATTACCATGGCCAAAACGACGAAGCAAATTCGATTTGGAACAGTTTTCGTTTTATTGCCAAAATAAAAATAGAAAAATAAAGAGAAAAGGAAAAAGAAAAAGAAAAGAAAAGAAAGGAAAGAAAGGAAAGGAAAGAAGAAGAATTTAACTGAACCTCAAGGCCAGTCTTATTTTTAGTAAACCAGAAATACTTTCTATTTGAATCCCCCCTCATATCCTTTCTCAAAACCCATGTAATCCCTTAAGCACTGACTGACACTCATACACTCCATAAACGATTTGCGCTGTCTGAGTGCCCTCTCTCCAGAATCCACTTCAATCATCACTCGTCACTCATGTGATCCTCCACTCGCCACTCGTCGCCCCATCACTCCATCTCTCACTCGGTCTTGTATCGCTTAACCATTCCAGAGCCTTCAACAGGCCCCTTGAAGGCCCCAAGTGTTGCTGCTGTTGAGTGGGAGAATCATATCATTCGCCTGGCGAATCTACTACACAAATCCCCAATTGTGTGTTGTCATGCGTCTGGCCCAAACAGGTGCACACCATACACACACACACACACACACACAGACACCCATTGAATCCAAGCTGACCCACATAGGCAGCCCCGAAAACAAAAAAAAAAAAATAGTAAAATAATGAAAAAGAATAGAGCGGAGTGGTGAGGAGTGGAGGGAAGAGGAGTGGAGTATCTGTGCCAAGCCAAGCGGCACAAGCCAAAAGAAGGCCACCACCACCACTACCACCGAAGGGGGGAAGCTAATGAAATCTGAGATGCTAATGAGGGGAGGCTGAAGACACGAAGAGTGCTGTCCATTAGGTAATCAAGCGGCAGTCAATCACTCCATTGGGAATCAGAGTGGGAACGAATGTACAAGAAGTGAGCATACTATAAACTAACCTCTTAAATAGGAAAAAAAAAAGAAGAACACAAAGAGGCCTTCCTATACAGGATACCCCAAGGAAGTTAATAAATAAAGTATAGATTCTACGATAATATAATATTAGCTTTTAGATCAGGGATCGGGATTGTGTGCAAAGTAAAAAGACCCAAGCGTCAGCTTCTGCCCGACAGTGACAATCTTGCCAACAATCAGCTGTCGTTTATAGCTGGGCAAGCCAAAAAATAGCTAAATTTCATAGGAAATAGAAGAACAAATAGCCTTTTTATTGAACAAATCTAGCTTGGAAAAGGTTATGTTGGCCACACTGGACGCAGCCTGAGTCGGCAGAGCAGCGATCCGCTCATACACTGTATGTGAGTCCACTGCGCTGCCCGAAACGTTTTCCTATGCACGGTGCATAGGATGCTGCCTATCCCTGTTCTAGATCTTTTACAGACTCTCAGATCTTAAACTACTTTAAAGAACAACATCCAATCCTAACAGAATTCCACAAACAAATTAATAAATATCATAGACCAAGCATATATCTATAATTTTAGCAGAAATATTTAAGAAATCTCTCTCAAATCTTAAACTACTGTTAAAGCAAAAGCATCCGATTGTTTTAACCTTTTTCTTTTTCAACAAAAAAACCATTTACTCTAGTAAGTATTTCTTTAGCCATTTCCGATCTTAAGAAAATAGGAAGAAAGCTGGCAGCTGCAGGGAGCTTTCTTGGTTTCCCCCCCTCTTTAGTTAAAGGCCCCACAGCAAAAAAATGTCCAAAAGACCGTTGTATTTTTGTTTTGATGTGCCAGTTTTGAGGCGAACAAGAACGGGGGGAAAAATAAATTAAAACAACTAAAGAGTAAGGAGAAAAAGCGGAGAAAAGACAGCGGAGAACCCAGATGGAGTGACCGCCGGAGGGCGCTTTCCCGGCTCATCTCAATCAGACCGAATTCATTCGTTTCATTTGGAATTTCAAATTAGTTTCTTCCCGCCGTCAGCCGTTCGCCGTTCGCCGTCTGCCGCCCGCAACCAATTTCCGCTTTTCGGCCAGAGCCAAGCAGCAAGCAGCAAACGGCAACAACACCACCATCTAAACTGGGCCAAAAACGTACTGATTTGTTGGTGCGGCTAAGCGTTTAGCGTTAAATCTTGTTGCTTTTTGGTGTTCTCTGTTTTCTTTCTCCTGTGTCTCTGCGTTTTTGGGTCAATTCCTCGGAGCTACACGCATTGAAACAACAAAAAAAAATAAAAAAAATAAAAAAAATAAATAAAATAAAAAAAATAAAAAAAATAAAAAAAAGAGAAATGTGCACAGCATTGCAAGTTGAGAGTTTAAAGTGGAAAATCCGTCTTTAATGAGGAGAAAATGCCTATGTGCCGATGTGCCGATGATGTTATTTTTTTCTCTTTTATTTTCTGCCTCAATTGATGGATTGCAAGTTGCCAGCAAAGCTGCGGCGAGGAGGGGCTTGTTTAATGATGGCCGCGCTGTCGCTGATTTGCATCGCGGCCAGACATTAATTGATGTTAGATGCTAAGGCTAATGCCTGCCCCCCAGGGCCCACCACCAGCACTTGGTTCTTTTCTTTTCTTTTGTTGCCCCCGACGCCTGTAGGTACATAGTACTCCCTACCAGTGTACTCCCTGTACCAAGTACCCAGGAGGTTCCAGGTTCCATTTCCCCCAAATAGCTTTTAATGGTCAGTTCTCCGCCCCTGTTCTCTTGTTAGGTTCTTGGTTTTGTTTTTCGTAACTTTTTTACGATTCGATTATAAAAATATAACCCATAAGCACACACACACACACACACACACTGGCCGAGGTCGTTTTTATGCAAGATTATTACATTATTTCCGGGCGCTGAAAAACAATAAAGTTTTCATTCGAACCGAGTTCGTTTTGCTACTTGGAAACCCATTAAACCAGACGCCGGCTGGAGTTGGGGAGTTACTTGGTTACTTGGTTAGTTTTGGTGGTAATATCTGCGCGCTGGGTTGGGTCTCGTCTCTATTCCCGGGGCCTGAACGACGACGACGACGACAGGTTGGTGGTGGTGGTGGTTGTCCCCCCGGTATCTGTTTCTTCACATTTTTTTTTTTTTAAACGGAGTTCTTTTTGCTTTTCTTCAGCGGCTTTTAATGCGTTTCTCATGCTCTTGGACCGTTGCTTTTTCTTACTTGTTGTTCTTGTACATATATATATATATATATATAGTATTTTTTTTATTTTAGTTTGCTGCGCGCGCACGCACGCTGTCCCGCTCTGGCACTAAATGCTTTCCTAATGAATTGGGTGACCATACCGCTGACAGCAACAACGGTGGGTAATAACGGTTAATTGCGTTAATGACTTTAACAGAAAATATAAAGCGCAACAGCAAGAGCAGCGGCATTAAATTCGCCAGCTTAAGAGACAGATATATATACTATATATACTATACATACTATATATATATATTTAAAGAGAAAGAGAGAGAGAGAGGTACAAAAGAGCCAGAAGTTGACCCTCAACTTTGGAAGTCTTGCATTTTCCAATGAAACTGGAAGTTCTGTGGCAAGTTCTAGGCCTGCACATACATATGTATAATGCTATGCGAAACGCACTGATTTTCATGGAACTTGCCTCGCCTTACGGCAAGTTCGTTGCCTAAGTCTTTGGTCTGCCTCGAGTTTGTTGCCTAAGTCATGCGTTTTCAGGGTGTGTGTGTGTGTGTGTGGGAAGCAAAGGGAGAAAATAAAGGGGCATACCCTGAGCAGGTGACAATTGGCGGGGCAAATACAAGTGTAAATGGAGAGGAAGGCAGGGCAAGGCACGGCCAAAGAGACCTCCTGGCTGCTGCTGCCGGGGACCCACTCACTCACTCCGGGAGGTGTCACTTTTGACGACGAGAAAGGAGGCAATCATCGCAACGACACAACGATGATGATGATGATGATGATGGGTGATGGCAAAGAAGAAAAACACAAAGCAATGCAGTCAAGGAATGGTATGGAATGAAAGAAGAGGAAGCTGCTGCTGCATTTCTTCCACAAATTGTTTTCTTTATATATATATATATATATTAGGAGAGAGAGAGAGAGGGGAAAAAAAATAAAGAGAGAGGATCACCGACCACTATTTATTACTTTATGGAAAATATCCTATTTATATATTCGAATTATCAAGAATAATTTTCTGGATTTACTCCTAGTTTTAATATTTATATTATATTTTATTAGTTTATAATTTTTATTATTTAATTACTTGATGGGAAATGTAATTTTTATATAAAGAATTTATTCCTTGAACTCTCATTTATGTTGAGTTTAATATTTATAATATTTATTACTTGAAGGGAAACCTTTTCAGAGACAATAAAGAATATATCCTTGAAGCCCTTTTAGTAAACTTTTAATATATATATATTTTTATTATTTTTTGTATTTGTGGCCTTGTACACATTTTTTTTATATTCATTTCCCAAAGGTTCAAGGTCATTTAAAAGTTTGTTATTTATATTTAAGAACTTCCCTTAAAAAGAAGGGAATAACTTGAATATGATTTTATATACATTTACAAGTTAGTTATTTATATTTTGAGAACTTCCTCTTAAAAAAGGAAGATCTGTAATATAAATTTATATTCATTTACAAGTTTATTAGTTATATTTAAGAACTCCTTAAAAAAAGGTAGATCTTTAATATGATTTTATATTAATTTACAAGTTGGTTATTTTCTATTTAAGAAATTCCTCTTAAAAAAGGAAAAGCTTTTATATTCATTTACAAGTTTATTATTTATATTTAAGAACTTCCTCTTTAACAAGGAAGATCTTTAATATGATTTTATATTAATTTTTTTTGCTCGATCTTTGTATTTTAATCCATTATTTCTAATTTTTCTCAAGCTTCTCATAATCCTTTGGAAAAAGTAAAGTTGTGCACTTTTTTGGGGTTTAAAAAAAAAATATATAAAAAAAAGGAGTTGTAAGTTCTTTATTTTCAAGGCCTGATCTCTTACCTTCTATATTCGTTTAGTATTTTATTGCACAGTTTTCCAGGCTTTGCTTTAATCCTTTTTCTGTTCTGTTTCTTTGCTTTCACACTTTCACACTGTTTGTTTTTGCGATATTCACGCGAAATGAGAGATGTTCACTTGTCGTTGGTGTTGTTGTTGTTGTGTGTGTGTTCACTTGCCAAAAAAACGCAGCCCGCAAGGAGTTGGTGATATCGATGGGGTGGGGGGGTTTGTCACACACGCGATTCAACCAAAAAAAAAAAGAAACAATTTGTCCACGCTGCTGCGTCCGCTGCGGCTAGTGCTGCGTTTTCCGATGCTGCTGCTGCGACTGCTGCTGCTGCTGCTGCTGCTGGTAGTGATGACTGATGGTTGTTGGCTTTAACTCGAGCGGGACGAGGTGTTAGCACTTCAATTGCATCACGCGCAATGGCTGCTGGTCGCGGTGGATCGCCACTTTTATGCCTTTCCCCCAGAGCGCATAGAGGAAGCAGAACCAGAAGAGAGCAGAGCGCCCCCAAGAACGGAGCAGAGAAAGCGCGGCCGGGTGAACGAGATGGCAGAAGGCAGTAGGCAAGAAGGCAAAGAAGGCAAAGAAGGCAGCCCCATTTCTACCGCACACTCACACGCTCCAGCGATCGTACGCAAGCAAAGAGAGCGCTCGCCACTTACAACTCTCTCCCGCTCTCGTGCGCTGTAAAGTTCATGGGCACGGGTACACAGAGAGAATGCATCCGAGAGAGAGCTCTGTGCAAGTTCGATCTTGACAAGAAAGCTTAGTTTTTAAGTTAAAGTACTTTAGTAAGCTTATTGTACTGTACTAAGTTTAGGATACTAATAGTTCACAATTTATATAAGTAAATATACTATCTAGTCACCCGCCAAAGAGTGTTCTTAGCTGCATTAATTTTAATAAAATATTAATTCTTTACATTTCCTTTTGTAATTTATTATTATTATTGGAATTCCTAACGCTACAAGTCTAGGACTCATAATTTAACGCGCTAGTCGCAATTATTTTTAATCAATAATATTTAGATTAAACTTAAGCCCTATTCCTCATGTCGCTTTTTATGCATTTTTTAAATAATTCTCTACTTATGCAGTAAAAATCATTCGCAATTTGCAAATTTCCTACCAAAAACAAAAATTATTTCTCTCAATGTCTGTGTTAGTTTTAGTTTTGTAAACTATCATCTTTAATAAACTATTTAATAAATAAATAAATAAATTTCTCTCAATGTAGCATTGAACTTGAAAGAGAGAGACGGAGAGAGGGAGAGCCCGAGAGAGCAGCAGCCACAGAGCGACCTTCTTCTGCAACGGCACCTGTTAGCGGGCAGCAGCAGCACCACCACCAGCAGAAAAAGGAAGAAGCTGACTTACAGCGATTTGCATGTACAGTGAGGCCTCGCAATGAAAATTTGCAGAGTTTGCCAATGGGAACAGAATTCAGGAAATAACATAAAATTACTACTACTCGTCTCAAGAGATTTCTTTACATTTTTTTCTTACAATTTTTAAATTAATTACTCATTATTTATTATTTTTTTAGTATAAGAAATCATACAGAACTTTTTTAGTGTTCTGTGGTGTTCCATTTGATATTGCATTCTTAAGGAATATTTCTCGAATTTCGGAAACCTCGTACTTAATTATTGTTTTGGAAAATGCAGAATTTACCTATTACAATTCCAAAATACATATATAATTATAACGTTACAATCTAACAGAATTCCCAATTAGCTATATTTAAGAAAGGAAATTATGATACAATTTTGACAATTATAATGTTATTCTTTCAGGAATCTAAAACATTTCATACTGACATTATAATAATTAATTATAATAATACCTGTATGTGAAATTCACACATAATTCTCACAAGTAAAAATAGAAAATGTGGATTAATAAGGAATCACTGTGGAAATATCTAACATTTAAGCAGCAAGGACAATAAAATAAAATCCTCCAAATTGGAAAGTTTCTGGGGTCATTTGTGGCGTCGCAGTGATAGCAACTGGCGGACTGTACAACAAGTATGACTTTGGGTAATAAAGCTGTTATAATAAACGCCACCGCCACCACCACCACCCAGGGCGTTTTTTCTGGCAGTTGCCACCTGATATTCCGTACACCGTATACCGCACTATATGCGATATAGTAAACTATATGGGCACGCCCATTAAAGTCGGAACGCGCAGAGTCGTAATGGACAAATTTTGATCGCCCGGCAAAAGTGCGGAACGGAATGGAACGGAACCAAGCGGCACTTTATTTGAACTCGCTCGCGGTGGCACAGCGACCGCGACAGGGGGAGGAGATGGTTCTTAAGGGGATTATAGGGGAGGGGATTCGGGAAGAGAAATGACGATGTGAAACACATATTTGCATTAAACATTAACGGTTGCCGGAGCGGGGAGAGGCGGGGGCAACTAGGGGGAAGCGAGAAATGAAGAAAATAAACATTAAAGTAAGTCGTGGCGGGGTTAGTGAGTAAGTAAGTGTTGGTCCACTTGCCAAAAAAAATATTACATACTAGTTACCAATTTAGGAACCAAAGGGAAGGCAGGAATTTTTAAATAATATTTAAAACCACAATATGTACATTTTAATTAATTAAGAAAAAACTCGCAAGCAAACATATTTATTGGGTTTCTGTGATTTTTTTTTTTAGATATTCAAAGTTCAAAAATAAGCTTCTTACTTTAATTTCTGCACCCTGACTACTAACTTGGGAATTTTAACGTATTATGCACAATGCTTGTAACACTAGGAAGACAATAATAATGAAGCTTTAAGCTTTTAAGCTTTAGATTACGACCGATTCCGCGCCTTTACACCCCGACTCTGGCTTACGAAATGTTCCTGGCAAGTCCCTCAGATTTCGCCAAGTGTACCTTCGAGTGAACACTGAGCAATGAGCAATGAGAACTTAGCCAAAGTCGCTCCACGCACGCAGGTCATTGCCATGCCGCGTTGCCTAACAGTTGGTTAACAGAGAGTGCGACTGGAGAATGGGCTGGCTAACAGTGGTTCTCTTCTACTCTCTCTCTCTCTCTGCTCAGCTCTGCTAAGCTACCCATCTCGCTTCCGTTGCCGCTGCCAAGTGCAGCTGCAGTGGCAATCATAATTCATTAGAGCAACATCAATCGCTATCAAAATCGGTCTTTGGTCTTCGTTCTTCGGTCTTTAGAATCGGAATCACACTGAGCCCAGCCGAGCCAAGACATAACAGCAAAATGAATTGCTTTCGAGGTGTGGAGATGCAGTTGCAATTGCCACAGTTGCCACAGTTGCCACAGTTGCAGTTGCAAGTTAGAAGTTGCAACTGTAATTAAGATCGGAACGAATTGCAGAACAGAAGAATCGCATAAAGAAGAACGCACAGAAGAAGCGTTGCAAAAGCGTAAAGAAATCACTTAAAATGAGACAGGTAACCGCTGGGGTTGTTGTGTCTCCTCGAATACTCTCTATGTGCAACAGCTTTAGCTTACATATGTATATTTCTATATAGTTTAATCTTTGCCATGATTTATTATATAATTTTGCTTATTACCAAATCCCTATGTAATCAAGAGTTCAAGCTAAACTTCAGTTTTTAATTTCTTATCAGTCGCTATATAATCTTTTATCTATTTTCCACCCCCAAACCCCTATGTAATCAAGTGTTCGAGTAACTTAACTTTTTGATATAAGAGAACTTTCCTTAAAAATTAACAAACTTCCTTACAAACATTGTCAAGATCTTTTGTTGATTGCACTCTTTGGGTTCCGCTTAGCTTACACCACACACAGACGTACCTTTTAATTTTCCTAGTTGTTTTCCCCTCTGATTTCCCGGCAATTTTCACTGTGTCACAGCTGTTTGGAGCAAACAAACACATGCATATATGTACATAGTATATGTTTGTATGTATGTATAGGCAGGCATGCGTGGACATGTGTGTACATATGAGAAGCACCGTTGTTCCCTTGATTTTTGGGCGCCATCTCTATCTCTCTCTCTCTCTCTCTCTGTCTCTGTCTCTCTGTAGTAATTCTTCAGCTTCTGCTGCCATTTCTTCTGGCTCTCGTGCTGGTAGCACTTCCCGATCTTCTCGTTCTGGCCGCTGCATTTTCGATCTTCGTAAATTGCCAGGTATTCTGGTTATGACAACAGCAGGCGGGCCAGTTTTCTGCATTTTCCATTCCAGTTTTCCCCCCCGATAACGATTATTGGATATTTTTGGTTTTGTTCTAAATATTTTAGAAGAGTCTTCGCAGACTTGGGCTTTTACTTTTGCAGCTCTTTGGGACTGACTGCTTCATCGGTCAGATTTGCACACAAGTCAGTACAAATTTATAGCACTTTAATTATTAATAGTTTAAATAAAATATTTGTAATATTTCTTAGACTATTTTTTAGTCCAATTCTCCTAGAAGACATACCTATATTTCCCAGTAAGAGTTACCCTAATTATACACTCTATTAACCCAACCTGCAACATTGGCGGATAACCTTTCACCGTCGTTCGGGCGAATAAAATAATCTTTTGTTGATTTTAGCCCGCTGCTGCTGCTGCTGCTTTATTTAACTTCATTTCTTGTTAATTACCTTTTATTCGCTGGCCCAATGGTCCAGATAGAGGCGCCGATATGGCCCGGCCATTAACCGTTAGAGTTGAAGTTCCACCAATGGGAAATTGATTGTCCCATTCCCGAAAAACCAAAGAGAGATTCGTGCCTCTGACTTTTACGAGATTACGCTTAAGCGAGAACATCGACGAAGCCAAGTCGTCAATGGATCCCCTTTGATCATGATCATTATAACCGGAAGCTGTTGATCGCCCCCGGAGAACCGAAAACCAAGAACTAAGAGAGCTATAGTATGTAATGATGGATAACTGAGTTTTTCTTTTGTTTTTGGGGAAATTCGGTCTATTAGAAGTTAGAAAATGTCTGAATTTTATGGTCTGGGAAACCGATGGTGTTATTATTTATTGCCACGGGAATGCCTCAACGAACCGCCGCATCATCTGATGGAGGTCTTTGTTAGAAAGGCAGTTAAGGAAAATAAATAATTAGAGGATCATCGAAGAAGTGTGCAACAGGTTTGCCATTAAATGTTTATAAGTTAATGCAATCGGAATGAGTTAATGAGTTAATTGCAGTGGAATTGAGGCTTATAAAAACGTTGTCCGAAGAACTGTAGCCTTTGTCTTTAAATATTCATAAATGAATGTTAAAAATCCATTTAAAATAACAGAATTTGTTAATAGGGAAATACACAAATGAACCATGGAATATGATACCCATATAAGTAGAGAAAATTTAACTAATTAAATGAAGAACTGTTATTAATATTTATGGGAATATAAAAAAACATTTATTTATGATTTAAGATACACCTCCAATCGAAACCAGCCGCGCACTGAAGTTTTAATAGCTTCTTGTTCGAATTTCTAACCACTTTGCTAGGGCTAAGACCGCTTTTCAACCAGAAATCGTGGCATTAGCGCTAATAAACCAGAGAAATCCCCATGATCATTGCTCATCTGCGTCTGCAATCCAATCTGCAATCTGCAGCCTGCAACTGCATCTACACAATCTGCCCCATGGACCGCTGCTTCCAGGTGTCCATCATGGGGTTTGGCGGCCCAAAAGCCTGCCTCACTTCGGTTGGGTTACTGCCACCACTTTCCTTGGCACTCTTCACACCTTTTGCGGTGCCGAGTGGCAGCAGCAGCTATTCCGTTTGTCCGAAACAAAAACACAAAAAACAAAAACAAAACGGCCAAAAAGCCGAAAAAGCCATTACCAACACACAATCAGCCAACGTGGCTAATTAGCGCCTTTGAAAGGCAACAGCAGCAGCCAGTACACTGTCAGAAATTGCATTTTAAATATGCTAGAAATTACGAATAATAAAGGAAACGGCAAAATATGCCTTAAGAATTTTTTATAATATATCTTGAATATAATTTAAAATAATTTAAATGTAATATTTGAAAAATATAGTTATCCTTTTTATTCTTTTATAATATTTACGCTTAATTTTAAAAGAAATAATATTAAAATTAAAAAAAACAACTAAAAGCCTTTAATATAACAATTTTTCAAAAAAAACTCAAAAACTTTGCTATAAGTAGTTGGGAATTTTAAGGAATTTTCGTGTTAAACATTCCAAGCTAACACATTTAGATTTCTACACTTTTCTTAGCCTTTAATTAAAGGACATTCCTTAGGCAATATAATTAACAAGTAAGAAAAGCTAACTTCGGGCGGAACCGAAGTTTATATACCCTTGCAGATAATTTGT
>JAEIIU010055088.1:0-16884 GCA_018874675.1 Drosophila baimaii | reverse complement strand
GTTGTCATTTGACTGTGTGCGTACTTTACGCATAATCTCACATTCATGGATGAGCCTTGCGAACTGCATTCCGTATGCGAACTGAAATCCTTTCGGGAGGCAGCTTTTGCGTCCGGCCTTGATGAGCATGACATATCCTTGATTGTGGATATTCTTTCAAAGAATCCACAGGCTGGGGATGTCATGCAAGGCACTGGAGGATGTCGAAAGTTACGGTTTGCTAAGAAAGGAACGGGTAAAAGCGGCGGGTTTAGGACCATCACCTTTTACGGCGGTTCAGATTTGCCGGTGTTTCTTTTGACGGTATTCAGTAAGGGCGAAAAGGCAAATCTTACAAAAGGCGAGCGTAACCAGTTGGCCGCCTACACGAAGGTTATAACCGATACCTATCGGGATCGGATAGTAAAGGTAGGAACAGGGACATGAGCAAATCAGCGTTCGATAAGATCGCAGAAGGACTTGAGGAGGCTATCTCAGTCGCTCAAGGGCGCTCTGAGCCAGCACATCTTCACGTTCCATTGGAAATTGACGTTAAAGCGATCAGAAAGAAGACGGGGCTATCTCAAGATGCCTTCGCGTCCACCTTTGCCTTTTCTGTGCATCAGGTGAGGCAGTGGGAGCAGGGTCGCGTTCGCCGACCCCTCGGCGCAATGCGCGCTTATCTTATGATGATCGACAAAGATCATGAGGTAGTGCTGAGACTGCTTAATATGGCGCAGTCTCAAGAAGATCTCCCGAAAAGGAAGTGCGGATAACTTGGACTCGTGGTGGAGGATTTGTTTATGAAACATAACCTCGTCCTCCTCGCCGCCTGCCTCCCACTCCTCACATCCTGCGGCCTTGGCCCGCGTGGCATTTCCGGCTCCGACGCATCATGTGTGCGACGCGCGATGAAATATGAGGGTTGGGATTTCGACGGCAGCATGAGCCGGTGCGCACGGTATGCGGATATTCACACGTCCAACATGGGCATCGATCCGATGGGCGGTAGATTGCTCCCGGCTGACCTGCGCTCCGACCCGGAATTGCAGGCGATGGCCGAGAGCGCGGCGACCAATCCGCAGCACTGGCCATATGTGCCACGCTCATCGGCGGCCCCGAAGCAGGGCGCGGTGTTTGTCCCGCTGCATTGATTGCGCTTGACGGTCTGCCCGCAGTTATGCGATTGATCGTTTAGTTTAGGTTTCGTGCGTCGAAACTGATATTCCCGGAAAATCTTAATGTTTCTCACCTCCATTGAGGCCGCTATCGGCTCAATTGGCAGACTGGGGAGTAGTGCGCCTGTCGTGCTGGGTTCTGTGACGCTGACCGGCATGGAAGTCCCGGACGCGCTGGAGATTGGCGGGAAGCAACAGCTGGTCGTTCAGTTCATGATCGGCGGTGGCCTGAACATTCAGGCGCTCGGCAATGATCCGGGGCAGTTGCAGCTTTCAGGTCGCTTCATCGGCCCAAACGCGCAGGCGAGGGCTGAACTTGTCGCGAATATGCGGCGCGCAGGGACGGCAGTTGCGTTTTCCGCTGCGGGCCTCGCCGTCAAAGTCAAGATCGCGGAATTCCGATATAGCTACACGCTAAAGGGCGCAGTCTGCCCGTACACGCTGGTGCTGCAACGCGGCCCGGAAGTCACATCGTCCAGCAGCACATCGTCGTCGTTTCTTTCATCCCTGATCGGCTCTGATGCCGCCGCTGCCGTCACGACTGTCACGGATACGGTGTCCAGCGTCGCCAGCGCGGTGGAAAACACGGTCGGTCAGATCGGCACTGTCGTTGGGCAGATCACGCCGCTCGCCAATCTGGTGGGCGCTGGCTCTGTCATGGGCTCGATCACGAGCCGTCTGAGCGCTGTCGCAAGCCTCTCGGATGCAGCTACAAACCTGTCCACCGCGCCATCCTCTGTGGCGACCATGAGTCAGTCTCTCTACGAGACCGGATCCGGGCTTTCCGAAACGCTCTCACAGGCTGGTGAGAACCTTGAGGGGATCAGCCTCATCAGCGGGAGCGGGCTGACGGCGGCGCTCCAGAACGCCAATATCGCGTCCGCGTCATCTGAGGCTCTGTCATCTGTGAACCGGGCGTCGGTGAATCTCGGCACGGCGACTGACACGACGGTTCAGAGGGCGACGGCGTGAGTGTTGTGCGCGTGACGGCGGTGGACCGCTCCCTTTTCCATGTGGCCGCCTCGCAGTTGGAAGACGCCACGCAGTGGTGGCGACTGGCGCAACTCAACGGCCTGGCTGACCCGTCGCTTTTGCCGTTTCCGACCCCGATACCGCTCAAAATTCCGATTGCTGACAGCACATTGACGGATGGTCTGCCGAGTGAGTGACACGAACGTCACAGTTACGGCTGCGCGCAGGAGCAGTGACTGGTCCACGCCGCGCTGCCGATGTCTCGTGAATGGGACCGACCTGTCCGGCTTCGGCGTCGTCACGTTCAATCTCCAGAGCACGCGCTACGCCCGTTGCGACACGCTGGATGTGACGTTTTCGTTCGACCCGCTGTCAGTGAAGCCGACATACTGGTTCGACGTGGCTGACCCGGCTGAGGGGCAGACGCTGCCGGACATTGACGTGCAGCTGCAGCTGCAGGACGCCGAAAGTGGTGGCGCTCAATGGACAACGGTTTTCGCTGGCATCCTCGACCACGTCAGTCTTCAGCCTCATCGCGGACAGGTGCAGGTCCAGTGCCGCGACTATCTCGCCAAGCTTATGGACATGCGCGTTCAGGATGCGTGGCTGAACCTGACCGGCCCGGAGTTGATGAAGGCGGTCATCACGGCGGCTGGGTTGACGCCCGACGTTCAGTTCTCAGCCGGTATGGAAGGCCAGTTCTGGCAGATCGAACACAAGCGCCAGTCCTCGCACGGACAGACGCGATTTCAGACAGCATTTGATCTGGCGCGCTATGTTGCGAATGGCGCGAACTGCGACCTGTATGCGGACGGCAGGACGATTGTTTGCAGGCCATTTCCATCAGCATCGTCTGATGACGCAGTGTTTCACTCGCTGAAATACACGCCTGCCAGTGCGGTGGGGTATGCGCAGATCCCGGCTGTCGATTTCTCAATGGAACGAGATTATCAGACTGCAAAAGGAGTCGTCGTTCATTGTCTGTCGTGGGACAACAAGCAACGAATCAAGGCCGAAGTTTACTGGTCTGCTCTCGGTGGGTCGAAGAAAAACAGCCTCGAAAACGGCACGCTGCACAGTTTCCGCTTTCCGGGGCTGAAGCAGGACCAGCTCGAAGCGAAGGCGGAAATGCTTTACCGGCAGATCGTCGCGCACGAACGCACGATTAGCCTGACTATTCCAGGGCGGATCAATCTCGCACCGAGACAGTTTTTCACGCTGGCAGGCACAGGCACGACATGGGACGGCACGCGGGATGTGGACGCTGTGACGTCATCGCTCGACTGGTCAGGCGGATACACACAGACCGTCACGTTGCGGACGCGGGACACATCGGATCAGGAAGGCGGCGAATATGACTGACCTGATCTCGGAAGTCGCCAAACGTGTTGCGTCGGCAATCAAGAACACGATCCCACATCCACGCTTCGGCATAGTCTCTGCGGTCGACCCGGTTAACCATGCGGTTAAGGTCCATTTGCAGCCAGAGGATATCGAAAGCGGGTGGATGCCGTATCTGGTTGGCGCGAGGTCCGGAGCGCTCCGGTCAGGCTCTCCGCCGTCGATGGGGCAGCACGTCAAGGTCACGCCGATCGAGGGCGATCCCGAGCACCTCGTAGCCTCGGCTGATATCCACGACGATATCGTTCAGGCTCCGGTTTCGCCAGTAACGGGCAAACCCGCGCAACCGGGAGAATGGCTCGTCCGTGCAGGATATGGTGCGCCGCCGACAACGACAGATGGCCGGTCAGCCGGTGAGGCTGACGAAAATGGCGCGTGGTATCACCTGATGGCTGATGCGTTCCATGCGGGTGCAGGCAATGCATCGCTGTCGATTGCGAATGGATCGATCACTCTGACAGTCGGCGGATCGTCCTTCACGTTCAGCGAAGGGAAACTGTCGATATCCGGCGCAACCGTTGAGACGGATCAGGATGTTGTCGCCTCTGGTATCTCGCTGACCAGTCATGTTCATGGCGGGGTGAAGGGTGGCTCTGAAACTACGAGCAAGCCGGAATAATGGCAGTTCTTTCGCACACATTTGGCAGCGATCTCGATCTCGATGCATCTGGCGGCCTCGCGGTTGTGGATGGCGCAACCGAGAGCCAGCAGTCCATCATGCGGCGGCTGTTCACTAATCCCGGTGCGTATCTCTGGCATCTCGATTACGGGGCCGGTCTCCCGCAGGCTGTCGGTCGCTCAATCACTGCCGCCGAAATCCAGGGTGTCGTGTCCGCGCAGATGCTTGAGGAGGATGGCGTCGACCAGACACAGCCGGTCTCCACGTCCGTCACCGGTGATGCAATCGGTAATTACGACTGCACGATCACCTACACGGACGCCGCAACCGGAACCGTTCAGCCGCTGAGTTTCACTCTCTGACATGACCCTGCAACTGCGATCATTTTCGACGCTGGTCTCCAATGCGGTGACGGCGGCGCAGGGGGCGTGCGCGTCGCTGCTTTCGGTTGGCATCGGGACGCCATTGCGGGCGATTCTGGAATCAGTGTCCGCAATGGGGCTGTGGTTCCAGTACCAACTGCTGCTGGTCAACGCGAAAATCTACCTCAGCACGTCGAGCGGCACAGACATTGATACGTGGGTCGGGCAGTTCGGGATGACCCGGATGGTCGGCACTGCGGCGACAGGTAGTGAGACGTTCATTTCGTTCACACCCGACCAGCAGAGCGCGACGATTACGGTTGGCGCGACAGTCAAAACGCCATCCGGTATTATCTATGCGGTGGTCGAGGATTCGTCGAACCCATGGTGGTCCGCGGCGTCCGGCGCATATATCCGACCGATCGGGACCGCCTCGATCACGGTGCCGGTCCAGTGCCAGACGGCAGGGACTGCGGGGAATGTTGACGCAGGGACGATCTGCCTGCTCGGCACCTCGATCTCCGGCATCGACACTTGCACGAACGGCGCTGCGTTTGTGAACGGATCAGATGGCGAAACCGACGCGGCCCTGAAGGCGCGTTTCCCGCTCTGGTTGGCCGCGAAAGCAACGGCTTCAATGGCGGCGATCGAGAACGCGATCAGTGGGGTTCAGACGAACCTGACCTATTCGATCATGGATGGCGAGGCGGCGGATCAGACCTATCGGGCCGGGTTTTTCACGGCGGTGGTTGACGACGGAACCGGCGATGCGTCCGACGCTCTGGTGGCCGAGGTTTATTCAGCCATTGACGCGGTTCGGGCTTGTGGCGTCGGTTTCTCTGCAATCCGCTCTGCCGAGCTGCTGCTCACGGTTTCAATGACGATCACCGTTCCGGCGGGCACAGACACGGCGACTGTATCAACCGCTGTGCAGACGGCCATCACGGCGGATATTGATGCGCAGACGGTCGGCGCGGGCTATTCATACGCTCGTCTGGCGGTGGTCGCGTGGAACAATGCGGGTGTCACGCCGACCTCTATCAGTAGCATCCTCCTGAATGGCGCTCAGGCTGACATCCCGGCCCAGACTGCGCAGGTTGTGCGAGCTGGCGCAGTTACGATCAACGTGGTGGCTGGCTGATGGCAACCGGCGACCAGTCGGATTTCGTCGCCCGACTGAGGCAACTTCTGCCGGACGGGTGGTTTCCCGCTCCACCCGTTGCGGACGAACAGGAAAAAGCCACGGTCCTCGTTGGCGTCCTGTCCGGATGCGCGAATGTTCTCGCATGGCTCTGGCTGCAACTGGCGGATCTGAACAATCAGACGCGGCTGCAAACCACGTCCGGGACAGACCTCTCGATACAGGCCGATGATTATTTCGGGTCAGGCGCGTTCCCCCGGCTAACGGGCGAGACGGACGCAGCCTATCGACAGCGCATCATCGATGCTCTCGTCGCCGAGAAAAACACGCGCGCGGCCATTATCGCAGCGGTCCAGTCAGTGACCGGCACGACAGCGACGGTTATCGAGCAGACGAACGCCACGGATTGCAAGGGCTACGGATCGGCGAAGGTTCCTGCTTCTGGCGGAGGATACGGATACGGTTCCGGGCTGCACTATGGCCATCTTTCGGGCGGCCAGTTTTTCATCACGGTCCCGCGCGGAAGTGTGACGGACGACAACATCATTCTCAACGCGATCAACTCGACCAAAGCGGCAGGTGTTGTCGCTTGGGTGCGGATTACGGACTGACATGGACAGACAGATTGTTTACCCCGGTGCCGTTCCTCTCGACACCGACCTGCTCAACGCCGGGCGAAATACGAAGAAGGGCCTCGGACGGCTGGCGTTTCTTCTGTTCGGTGAGGTCTCGGCGGCGCAGGGGTTCACTGTGGCTCTGTCGTCCACCGACCTGACCGCGACGGTCGGGGAGGGGACCGTTATATCATTGGGACCGGTTGATTACCCATCTATAGGCGGTCTGGGCGGCGGCTTGGACGCCGTAACCCAAAACGTGGTCTGTCAATTCGATAGCTGGTCCAGCCAGACAGTCACATTGACTGCCGGAGCGACAAACGTGATCTGGGCAGTCTGCTCAGAGGTAGATGGCGATGATGCGGTTCTGCCCTTCTACAATTCTGAAAATCCCTCGCAGACCCTCGCGGGTAGCGCGAACAATGGGGCCGATCTGCCGACACAGAGGCAGGCCAGAGTATCCATTGTATGCGCTACGACTGCGCCGGCAACGCCTGTGGGCGGTGCTGTTGTGGCTCTGTATTCAGTGACGGTTCCATCCAGTGCGACGACGCTCACGGGGCTGACTGCCACCCCACAAAACGCTTTCTACCCGACAGTCCCCGAGCTGATGCGCGGTCGCCTCCTCAGCACAATCAAGATCACCAGCAGTCAGAACTACACACCGTCTCGGTGGGCCAAAACGCTCGTTGTTGAGATGGTGGGCGGAGGCGGTTCTGGCGCAGGCGCTCCTGCTGTCAATACTGGCTCGAATTATGTTTCGTGTGGCAGCCCCGGTGCAGCGGGTGCTTATGCGAGGTTCATCGTTGATCTCACAACCCTTCCCATATCATCCATTCCACTGACCATCGGGTCAGCGGGAGTAGGGGCGATCGGGGGGATGGGCTCTGGCGGGGGCAGCACGTCGTTTGGAACCTACGTTACGTGCGGCGGCGGTGGGCAAGGCCAAACGATCAGCGCCGCGCCAGGTATTTCGTCGTGGGGAGGGGCGGCCTCGGGCGGCGTCGTATCTGCCTCGGGTGCATCGGCAATAACGATGATTGAGAGCTACAAGGGCTCGGATGGATGGGCTCCGGTAATTCTGTGCGGCCTCAGCGGCGCATCGGCTACAACAGGCGTTCCGTTCCCAATTCCGGGCTCCCCTTCCCGTTTTGGCGCGGGCGGCTATCCGGGAAATGTAGTGAATTCCAACGCGGTCATCGAATCTGCCGCTTCGAGAGGGTCTTACGGTGCTGGAGGTGGCGGTAGTGGCTCAACTGGAACCGGCACCACGACAGGCGCGAATGGTTCCCCCGGTGTTATGATTATTCAGGAATACTCCTGATGGCGGTTCAGAATTACGCTGAATATCGCACTGTTGCCTCTGGCTCCGAGCCTGTTGGATATGTCGTCAATGTAGTCGTCTGGGATGGTTCCACACCTTACAGTCCCGGAGATGGTCTCGCGCTTGTTGCTGACCCTGACGGGAAATATCCGATAGGCAGCACCTACTCCTCGCCCGCCTCCTAAAACGCCCCGCCATCGAGCGGGGTTTTTCATTTCTGGAACACTGAATGTCTGAATCTCTCACCATCGCTCCATCTGGCAGCGATGAGCAGACGCTTGCGCGACTTGCTCACGAACGCATTGATCGTCTTGAGGACCGGGTTGACGGCATGGACCGAAGACTGACCGCAATGGATGCCAAAGCGGACGAGCGTGAGCGGGTGCGGGCAGAGGACACGCGGGAGACGCGACGTTCGATTGAGGGCCTCGCCAGTGCTCTTTCAGTGAAGGCTGGGGCTGAGGAAGAGCGGAACCGTATCGCTCAGGAACAGCTCATCCACGAGCAGACCCGGACGGCTCAGGCGCAGAGATCGTTCTGGCAGGGCAGGCGACAATGGCAGGGGCTAGTTGCGGTCATCGGGATCCTCTGCACGATCGCGGGGATGATTGGTGGCAGCATCCTGTCCTCGCAGACATGGGATGACTGGCTGTTTGGGAACGTCGCGTTTCTACATCACCAACAGATCACAGTTCACTCGCAGACCACGAACATCGGCGGCGGACAATAGCGTCAGCCTCAAGCGGAAAAAATACGAAACCCCGGAGGATGGCGGTCCTGCCGGGGTTTCTTTTGTCCAATCCTGATCGCGGCAGGACCGAACGTGAAAAATCTTATCCCAGATGCGGGCTTGGTACAAGCAATGAATGAGATGGAAGCATGGCGGTTTATTCTTGTCAGCCTGATTGCCGGACTGTGGATCGTGTCGCGGGTCGTGATCGCGTGGCTGATGAGGCGCTGAGATGACCGCCCCGAACTTCGCCGCGTGTCTCGATTTCACCTTCCACTGGGAGGGCGGATTTCAGGACGATCCCCACGATGCCGGGAACTATCTCTACGGCACGATCGGCGGCGGTCCACTAATCGGCACCAATATGGGTATCACTCCGCGCACTCTCATGTCGTGGATGGGCCGGCCCTTACTCATCACTGACATGCGCAACCTGTCGCGCGAGACGGCGGCGGAGATTTATCGCACGCGGTTCTGGAACACGATTTACGGAGACAGCCTCGCTGCGGGCGTCGATCTGATGGGGTTCGATCATGCGGTCATGGCTGGTCCTGATATTTCACTGGCGACGATTGGAACTGCTCAGGCAGCGAGCGTGGATGCGCAGACGAAGTGGCTGGACGCCGAGAGAATGACACTCCTGCAACTGCGCCTGACCATCCCGGCTGACGGGGTGTTCGGCCCCATGACACGGGCAGCCCTGTCTCAGCGTCCTTTGGCTCAGAACGCGCTGCACATCCTCTATCTGGGGCAGTTGCAGGAGCAATATTACCGCCGCCTCAGTGGGTTCACGCGGTTTGGTGTTGGTTGGCTGAACCGGCTTAAAGCCCGGCAGGCGGCAGCCCTCAACCTGATGGACGACGCCCATGTCTCTTCCTGACAACCTCATCCCGTCCGCCTCCCGGACCTACATTGTCCCAGCAGAACGCCAGCCCGAGGCGTGCGGCTCCGCCTCGACGTGGGACGCCCTCAGGTTGCGCGGGATCATCCCGTCGTTCGGAGCATCGTCCTGTCAGTGCCGGGCCACGTTCCCGGACAAATCGAGCGCGGACGTTCTCGACTATGCGGTCGATTTCTCGGCGTGGCTCGCGGATACGGGCGACACGATTGAGACCGTGCTGGTCACATACCCCGACACAACCGGGTTGACATACGACCTCACCGACCTCTGGGCGGACGCCTATCAGGGCGAGACCGTCGTCGTCATGCTCGCGTCCGGTCGGCCCGGCACGAAACAGCGCGTCGTGGTCACAGTCGAGACCGTCGAGGGACGCACAAAAGCCGTCCCGATCGAGATCAAAATCACACGCGCAACTCCGGCGACTGATCCGCCCGCGACTGTGCAGATACCAGCAGATGCCACGGTCAACGGCGGCGTGTGGATGGTCGGGAACACCCCTCTGAAACTGCCGCTTTACAGCAACGGTGGCGTCATCATGACCGAGGACGCCGACCATCCTCCAACTGCCGCAGTCGTAAATCGCACCGATCCCACATCCAATATCGGCGTCCTGATGGACCCGACGTGGAGCGCAACGACGCCGGTTCTGCCCCCCGACACCACAGCGAACGGCGGCGTCATCATGGCAGGCGCAACCCCTCTTCCTGACGGCCTCACGTCCAATGGCGGCGTGGTTATGGCGGTCAACCCCAACAATGTCCCTGATGGAACGCGGTCGAACGGCGGCGTCCTTGTAGCAGCGAGTTAAAGCATGTCTGGATCAAATAACGCTCCTTCCGGCGCTCCGAATTTCGATAGCGTCACAGTGCAGGATGCGAATGGCAATTCGATCGACGTAGCCACGAACATTGCGGCCAATAAGGCAGCGGCGGCAGCGGCGGCGGCAACAGCCACGAGCGCGGCAAGCGCGGCGGCGGCAGCACAGACCACCGCCGCAGCAGCGGGATCGGCGGCAGCATCCGCGCAATCAACAGCTAATCAGGCAGCGACAGCAGCAGCAGCAGCCCAGACGGCAGCAGCAGGCGCACTCACCCCGCAGAGCGATCTCACGAACAGCCCGGTCACGTTCGGGGGAAGCAAAACGACACTCGGCACAGCTCTGACGGCGGCAGCAGAATCTGGAAGCGGGGGAAGTGGAAGCGCTTACGTTCTCCCCGTTGCCACGTCGTCAACTTTGGGTGGCATCAAGGCGGGAGCGGGCCTCACGATTGCCGCTGATGGGACAGCGAGCGTTACGGGTGGCGGCAGTGGATCATCCGTCCCAGCCTTGACGCATGGTTCCATTGTCCAACCAACTGGTATCCGCACTGACGTCGGGCTTAAAAATCCGGTCAATGCTATTGATCTCCCTGCATTTGGGCCTCTCACGGCATCACCAGGCTATCATATTATTGTTGATCCATCCCGCACGTACCAGAAAATGCTCGGCGTTGGGGCGGCACTTACCGAGGCTGCTGCCTACTGTTTGATGACATATCTCACGAAAACACAGCGAACTGCGTTTTTCACTGAGATGTTCGTGACCAACGGCTGCCGGATGATTCGTCTGTGCATGGGGTCTAGCGATTACGCCTGCGAACCGTTCGCGTCATATGATGATAACGGTGGAGTTGCCGACCTCACGCTGGACAATTTTTCTATCGAGCGCGACACGAAATATGTCATTCCTATGCTGCTGGAGATTCTGGCAATCCAACCGGGGCTTTTCATTTTCGCAGCCCCATGGACGCCTCCCGCATGGCTGAAATCAAGCGGTGGCACGCTTATCAGCGGCACGATGAACGCGACTGCCGCGAATCTAAAATGCTACGCGCAGTATTTCGTGAAATTCATTCAGGCGTATGCTGAATATGGAATCACGATCAATGCTGTGACGGCGCAGAATGAGCCGCAGGTCAACAACAATCTCTATCCGTCGTGCGGATGGGCGGCTGCTGATTTGGCCACATTCAACGGGACATATCTGGGTCCAGCCCTAGCATATGCCTATCTGACAGACGTTGAAATTTGGGCAGGAGACACATCGTGGGGGTCTCAGAACACCTATCTGCCGCAGATACTTGGGACCAACCCATCTGGCTTGTGGTGTTCCGCAGCCGCTTATCACGGTTACAATGGTTACTCCCTCGAAGAAGTAACCGAGATGGTCAACTATCCGGGCAAAGAACTCCATCTGACTGAGTGGATTACCGCAACAACCACCAGCAACCAGACCAATATCAACAACATGTGCGGTGAAGTCGCCGTCAATATTATTCGGTTCGGCGCGAGTTCAGCAACGCTCTGGAATCTCGCTCTGGATCAGCACGGCGCTCCTTATCTTGGTGCTCCCGACACACCGTCGAACTGCCGTGGTGTCGTGACCATTCAGAACGATGGCTCTGGTAAAATAACACGCAATGTCGAGTACTACATGTTCACGCATCTGGCGCGGTTTATGCAGCCGGGATGTTATCGTTGTGCGTCAAATACGTTCGGTTTTATCAACGACACGACGACGGACATTGAGACAAATGCGTTTGTGAACCCTGACGGCTCGCGGTTTGTCTATATCTGGAACCCGACCTCGGTCAGTAAAACGGTAACGATTACTGACGCCGTGACGCAACAATCTACTGTGGAAACTCTCGCAGCCGGTGATATGGTGACTGTTTTCTGGGAGGCGGGTGCCACCGTCGCTCCCGGAACATTTGTCGCTCCGGGCGTTGCCACCTCAGTCGCCGCGACCAGCGCAGATGGAATCAATACAATCACATGGGCCGCGCCTGCGAGCGTGGGGAGCACTGCTCTTGGCGGCAACATTATTATGCGCGGCACGGCCACCGGCGCTCTTACTCAACTATCCGTTGCGCCTGCATCAGCTCTCTCATTTGCCGACGCTACAGGCGTTGCCGGGACTGAGTATTACTATTCGGTGATCCCATTTGGGGGCGGCGGCCAGTCTACTGGAACAGCAGAAACGGTGTCTGTCACCACATCACAGGAAACTGTTGCGTCGTTTACGACATACGCAACGTCGCTGAGTTCAACGACTGCGATCAGCGGTTCGCCTGTTACGCTGACTGTAACTCCGGGTTCTGGCGCGGCTCTCGCATCCGATGCAGTGATAACACCCGCTTCGACGCTGGCGGGCGCATTCTCTCCGACGACTATGACCATTCCTGCCGGCTCAACGTCTGCGGTGACCTGCACATTCACGCCGAGCGCATCCGGAACAGCAACCATCTCGACAACGAATAATGCGAGCCTGACTGACCCAGCATCGTTGAGCCTGACCGTCTCATCGGCAGCGACAGCACCGGGCGCGCCATCGTTCACGTTGGACGCTGGGGACGGGAAAGTCGTGGTGAGCGTCACGGCCCCGTCCAGCAATGGTGGATCGGCGATCACGGGCTATCCGATCTATACCGGGTCGAGTGCGGGTGGCGAGGCTACAACCCCCGTTACGACGCTGACGGCTGCGGGCAGCTACACGCTCACGGGTCTGACCAATGGGACGCCTGTGTATGTGAAAGTTGGCGCGACAAATGCGATCGGCACGACGGTGGCGGCAGAACAGTCCGCTACCCCAGCGGCAGCATCAGCCCCCGCTCACTATCTCAGTGTGACCGGCTATAATCCGAACGTCGCGACTAAATTGTCCGCCGATATGTCGGGCGGCTACGTGGATATCCGCGCGTGGGTCAATGCTACGAACACCAGCACGACCAGTTCTCTCGTGTTTGGTGACTATCGCACGGCGTCCGCCAATCTCACGACCTCGTCCGTCGGGCTGCTGATCACTACCAACAACTCGATCGCGGTCCAACTGGTTGACACGACTGGTAAATCCACAAGTTATGACAGTCTGACCGACGCATCTGGTGCGAACATTGCGAGCGCCAACCCGTCCGCGACCACTGGCATCTGGATACGTGCGGTCGTGAATGCGTCTGCATCCGCAAATATTGACAATCTGCAGGTGAGTCATCCGGCTAATTCTGTTTCGTTCTGGACATCGCTCGATGGAACGACGTGGACACAACTTGGCGTCACACAGACATACACTGGCACTGGCATTCTGACCCCGGCGACCAACGCCTATTACATCATTTCAGATCCTCACAATGGCATCAGTGGATCGAAAATTTACAAGGCGGTCGCCTATGACAACGCCGGCAATGTAATCGCCAACCCGGATTTCACTCTGGAGGCAACGGGGGCAACCAGTTTCGTGGATACTGCAGGTATTCCGAATACCTGGTCCGTCTCTGGCAACGCCACGATTGTTTAACGTGGCGTCCTCTCACCAAAAGAGGGCGCTCCTTAAATGGAGCCAATAATGGACCCCATATCAGCAGCCCTGACGTGGCTCTATTCGGCGCTCCCCGAGCCCTACGCGGGCGATCTGGTTGCGCTTGTCTCGTTCGCCATTGCGTCGTCCGCTCTCGCGCTCAGGTTCTGGAAGCCACCGCACCCCGGCAGTCATTGGGTGATCGTTTACACGATCGTCTCCGCGATCGCTCAGGCGCGGGGTTGGGCTGCCAACGCTTACCAGCCCGGCAAGAAGGCGGTCATGATTCCAGCCGATGTGCCCCGTGCCGAGGTTGCCGCGAAATTGGGTGTGCATCCGGATGACACGAGGCCGGGGAAGACGCCGACAGCCTGAGTTCAAACATCCCACCGGATAGCCACCGGCCAATCCCAACCACACAGCCCGCCATTGAGCGGGCTTTTTTTATGGAGAAACGCCAACATGGCGAAGTTCAAAAAAATGCTCGCGGCACTTCTTCTTCTGCCGTTCCTGCTCCTCATGACTGCCTGCACCCAGACCGGCAGCACGGCCACAATCAGCACGTCACAGATCAATGCGGACATCGCTGCTGGCGCGTTCGCTGCTCAGGCCATCGTGGATATCCCGGTCGTGTCCGAGCATCTGAGCGATGCAGACAAGGCGCAGATCACGTCGATCATGGCTCAGATCAAGTCTGTCTCGTCCGAGGTCGCGGCGAATAGCAGCGGCAGTGTTTCGATCGATGTTGGCAAGAAGTGGGTCAACAGCCTCGTGCCGGAGTTGCAGGCGCTTCTCGCCATCGCGACACCTATTGTCGCGCAATACGATGCTTCGGCTGCTGGCTACATGACCACCGTGCAGCAGCTTATTCCTCTGCTGGAAGCTCTGATTGGAACGACCGCTTCCGCGCGCACTGGCAACTACGACGCGACTGTCCGGGCGCACATCTACGCCGGTCCGTGATCGTCACAACCATCCTCGCCTTCCTCGTCGGTTTCTGGACCGGCGGGGTCTGCGTGGCTCTTACTTTCCCACTCTGCTGGAAAACTCCCCGTGAAAAATCGTCTCCTGTTCATCCTCAAGAGCCGTGAGGGCGATTGGGGCTATTCCGGCTCGCGTGAGTCTGGCCTGTCCAATTCTGTCCGCTTCGTGGTGGACATGCTCCGGCTCAACGGCATTGAAGCCAAAGCTATCGAGGTTCCGGACAATAACGCCATCGACCGTGAGGTGACTTCCTATCGTCCGACGCATGTCATCATCGAGGCGTTCTGGGTCGTGCCGGAGAAATTTGACGTTCTGACGCCACTCCATCCGGGCGTCCAATGGATCGTGCGGGATCACTCGGAGACGCCGTTCCTCGCCAATGAAGGTATCGCGTTCGGCTGGACCGTCGAGTATCTGCGCCGACGCGTCGAGGTGATGTGCAATGCGCCGCGCGCGGTACAGGACATGGCGATTGTGGCTCAGGCCGCTCGGGTGGACACGTCTCTCATCACGTACGGCCCGAACGTCTACCCGGTCCCGCGCCTGTGCGACATCCAGCCGCATGAGCGCCGGGTCGATGTGGTGAATATCGGCTGTTTCGGCGCAATCCGTACGCTCAAGAATCACATGACGCAGGCGTTGGCGGCTATTGCCTTTGCCCGGACCATTGGCGCGAAGTTGCGGTTCCACGTCAACGGCACACGCATCGAGGGTGGTGGCAATCCGATCCTGAAAAATCTGCGTGAGCTGTTCAGGCGGCTGGACTGCGCTGATCTGGTCGAACACGGATGGATGCCTCATGCAGAGTTTCTGTCCGTTCTGCGCGGGATCGACATTCTCATGCAGGCGTCGCAGACCGAGACATTCAACATCGTGGCCGCTGATGCGATGGCCGCCAGCGTTCCGGTGCTTGCGTCTGACGAAATCCCATGGCTCGGACATTATGCCGAGCGTGATCCGCTCAGTGCTGCGGATATGGCGTCCGGCCTGCTGACGATCTGGCAGGAGGATTTCGCGGCCAGCGTCGCCCGGCTCCATTGGCAGCGCCGTGACATGGAGCGGTATTGCGCGGTCTCGGCGCTGACGTGGGTCAGGAGGTTCGGGGCATGATCCGCAAGCTCGGCAAGCTCGCCGCGCGCCACGATCCGCGCACGTTCCGTATGTCTGCGCCACTGGCCCGTGTCCTGCCGGTCATCCCACCGTCGGCGAACTGGGCTCCGAACGTGTCGTGGCCGATGTGGTGTAACGATCGTTGGGGCTGCTGCACGCAGGTCTCCGTCGCGTCGGCCATCCGGACGTGGACCGGCGCGGCTCAGGCTCCGATCCTGCTGACTGACGAACAGGTTCTCGCGAATTACTCCGTAGTCACGTCGCCGCCGTTCGATCCGGACCAGCCCGCAACAGACCGGGGCGCGGTTGAGCTGGACGTTCTGAACCGGTGGATTCGCTACGGACTCGCGATGCCGGGGACGCAGCCGGGCCTGTCGTATCTCTCAGGATATGGGGCCATCGATCCTCGGAATCGGCAGTCAATCCAACGCGCCATCGCATTTCTCGGCGGCGTTTATATCGGTCTGTCTCTGCCGGAGTGGTGCTGCTCGACTGATGACGACTGGACCTATGACCCGAGCCGCGACAACTCGATCGCTGGCGGACATGCTGTCTGGCTACATGGATACGATGCCGACTGGCTCTATCTAAATACGTGGGGCCAGCCGCGCCGCATGTCGTGGGAGTTTCTGGCTCAGTTCTGCGACGAAGCGTACGGTCTTGTGTCGCGGCAGCACTGGTCTGACATTCATGGCGTCAGCCCGCGCGGCGAGGCTTTGGATGCACTGGTCAACGAGATGAAGGCGGCGTCCGATGCCTGACCTATTCACGCACTGGTGGTTCTGGCTTGTGACCGTCCTGTCCTCGCTGGTCGCGTCATTCGGGCTGGCGCTGGCGATGCTCAGGGCGAAGCGGCGGCGTGATCCGTTTGGGAATAACGGAGCGGATGAGGAGTGAGTAGATTTTCAGAGTCCCGCCCCCGCGTCTTGGGCAACGGGATAACCCCGATATGATTACATTAAGATGCGATATGATGCGCCAAGTCAGTGGCTAGGCTTGGTTAGCCGGGCCAAAAGCCTCAAGTATGGCGGTATCGAGGCGCGCCAAATCATCCTCGGTCCAGCTTAAATACATCGAATCACAAGGAGCTGTCGCAGCAATTTCGTTGTTCTTCACCTTGTCAACTAATTTTTTCACTTCAGGGTTGGTCTTTTCGGCCTCAGAGACAGGGACGGAAACAAAACCACAATTGCTCACTGACACGACTTTGCCCTCCGTCACCAATTTTTTGTCCAC
>JAEIIU010055077.1:0-66955 GCA_018874675.1 Drosophila baimaii | reverse complement strand
AACAAATTATCTGCAAGGGTATATAAACTTCGGCTCCGACCGAAGTTAGCTTTTCTTACTTGTTTTATATTATCTCCGGGTAGAAAAGGTAAAAATGCAGAGTTGTGCAAATATAATTAAAACTACTACTATTTTGTCCAAGTTTGTATGCCGTAGAACTAGGCACAACTAGGCCTTACTTAAAAGCTTATTAAAGACCTCAATCTAAGGCTATTCTTGTGTCTTGTTAATGTCGTTAAAATAAGTCAGTGTTACCTTATTCTATTCTAAACATCTAATTTAATTTATAAATTTATTCACAGGGCAAGTGTGAGAATGAAATTCCCCTTTTTCCTGATAGATAGTTGCATTATTGAAAACTGAACAAACTGCCACTTATTGAACCAAACAATATCTATTAGCTGGAAATCAAATGGAAATTGACATACATATGTACTTCCCTTTCCCATTGACTTCTCTGCGCATGTGGTTATAACAATTCCATGTTGACAAACTTCGAGGGCCATTTCAGGTGGGATTAAAAATCAATTGCTCTGGCAAACCTGTTGAGCTTCGTGGGGGGGCAGACGACAGATACAAAGCAAAGCAAATTATGATTGTTGCCTGCCAAGGAGCACGACAGCAGGAGCAGGAGCAATAACAGCAGTAGCAGCAACACCAGGCCATAGCAGCAATGATTGCGTTTTTAGGCCAAATATTTATGCATTTATGTTGGCAAGGAATCGCAAGGGCCAACTTGGGCTGTACTATGTGTATGTACGAGTATGTGCGTGTGTGCGAGGAGGAGGCTCAGCAACTGACGTTTCGAGTCGAGCTCCCAAAGAGCCCGAAAAAGCGGGAGCCTACTAACTCGAACAACAACTTTGGCACCATCGGCCTGATTTACGACCTAGTTTCCCAGTGTGTTTGTTTATATCGCCTACTGCTAGTAGGGACTCGAAATGTGTTTGGGTCTGCACTTAAGATGCTTTGCTTTATCCGCTATCGATTGGAAAACGTATGTAAATGGGGGATACGGCTTGAAAAAGATAGGTTTTTATTTGAAAATATCGTGCAGGGCTTACCCTTCTAACTCGTAGAAAGTATCTCTAGTTGATCTTTTCAATTTTAAAAAGATAACCCCTGCTGGATTCACATTCTAACTCTTACAAAATATCTCAAAGTTGATCCTTGTTTTGTTTGAAAAGATAAGCCCTGCAGGGTTTACATTTTAACACTTACAAAATATTCTAAAGTTGCCTGGAATTTTACAAATAAAATAAATAAAATATATATATTACTCTTCCTAAAATTCTATTTAATCCTAGAGGGACTTTAGACTCGAGTAAGTACCCACTTAAAACTATAGTAAGTTTAAATTAAAGTTGACTCACCTATATATTTTTGCACCACATAGCGACTCTTGGAGGCTATCGAAGGATTCACAACGCCCAGGATTTTCTTCAGATTATCCATCAGGAGGATACCCCTGCCTCGACACTTGTTCGCTGGCTTAACAATCCACAGATTTTGGTAACCATCCAGGCTGTACTGCGGCCAGTGGACCTTCATCTTATCGATTAAGGCGAGGCAACTCTTCACCATAGGATCCAGACGCTGGCCATCGTGCTGGATGCGTCCGTCCTCGTTCACCAGCTGCTGGTGCTGGAAGAGAAAGGCATCCCAGTCGTGCTCCCATATTTTGGGCGGGTCCTCAAAGTCGATGTCATTGTGCTGGCAGCTATCCACATATTCCACGAGCCGCTTGTAGGCAAAGTCTATCGAGGAGTAGGGAATCTTGCCACTGCACGAGAAGACCGCCTCGGAGCCCTGCTTGTGGTACTTGCAGAGCATCACCCGGAGGTAGGCCACGCAGGCGGTAAGCTTGAAGTTGTCAATGAACTCTCCAAGCTCCTCGGGACTCCAGACGTTGTAGCAGCGCGGGAAATACATCTCGGCGGTGCCCTCCTCGAAGAACCAGTGAAAATCCCGCAGCTGACTGCACAGGCCCTCCTTCGAGGTGAACGGCGCCCGGTGGAATTTGTTGATGGTCATGCCGGGATTCTTGGCCTGGTCAATGTAGTCGCACTTCTCCTTTCGATTCGTCCACAGAAAGTCCACGGGCATGTGCTCTAGGAAGCGCGACATGATGTTCCGCTCGCACTTGAGCACGTACTGCCGCCGGGTCTCGCCCGCCTTGCGCTTGGGCAGCCGCTGGGTGAGGTCCTCGTAGGTCATCTGCCCCGCCGGCATCACCTTGCGGTGCACGTCCAGCTTCTCCACCCATCCCCGCGTCAACAGGGCGTTCCTCACCGAGTTGAAGCAGCCGCGGATGGTAAAGATCTTGTTCTGCTTGGCCGCCTCCTGGGCCTTCCGTCGCAGCTCGTTCATCCGCTCGGTGGTGATCCAAGTGCGCCTGGCCACGTAGTTGGTGGGTGCACCCAAGGGGGTCTTTCCGTGCGGCACTGCCTTCCCAGGTAGGTTCTCCTTATTCTCGGCCAGGGAAGGTATCTCCTTGGGAGCGGCGGGCGGCAGAGGTCTCTTCACGGGCGTGTCACTCTGGGCGGGCGTGAGCTGGATCACAGGAACCGTAAGGGGAGCCACTCCCCTATTGGTTGGAGTGGGCGTAGGTGGCGGTGCAGTGGGCGGCGTGGCAGGCTTCTTGGCCAGCGTGGCACTGGCGCACTTCGGTGTCTGCTCCCTCGCCTGCTCCTTGCCGCGGTGCGGCTCACTGCTGGGACGCGTCTGCATGGCGGAAGCGCTCGCTCCAAGCCTCGCCAGCCTACTGAACATAGATACGAATGTCTGGGCCCGCTCGGACTGGGCCACTGGGTGAATGGGTTGTTAATTCGCGGAGCTGCCTGGCAACCATTGAGCCAGAAATAAGTTCACAAGTTCACTTCGGCAACGGCTCTATTAATAGCTTCATGCTCAACTCGCTTGCTCCTTGGTTTAGCCTTTGCTTTTAGCCATGTACCCGCACCCGCTCCCGCTGGGATATGTGGTGCCCGTTCCGGTTTTCTATTTAGCGGAATGCAATTTCTTGGGGTTTTTTATTATAGTATTATTATAGTGGAGATCTGAGATATATAATATTAAATTCTATTACCATACTCTATAATTCTAGTACCCTAATCTCCACTTTTTGATTAACTAATAAATACAAAAGTAATTCTATTATCTCTCAACATTATCTACTTTATACCAATCCTTTCCAGATGAAAGACAGAACACTCCTAATGAATACCTTTGCATTCGTGTTGTAGTTTTTGAGCATAGTTTTAGCACTTTTAACGTTGGGTTAGGTCGACCGGAAATGGATGTTTATGTCGGTTACCTGGTGATGTTGGGTGACATAAAAATGACCTTCAAAGCGGTGTGCCTTCGTTTGGACTGGTTTTATTTTGGGGGGTGTGATATAGAGAAATTAATTATCGGAAATTGAGAAATTAATAACGAAGCAAGCACAAGTCTTAGATGCTAATCAAGAAAGTAAACGATTTTTCTTTGGTTTTATATATTCATTTGTATGAATACATTACGTTCGCTTACTCTAATAGTCAGAGAAATACCTACCCTAGTTGGCAACCTCGACAATGAAATACTCGTTGTTCCTTACAGTTTTTAATATGGTTTTATCAATTAAATTTGGAAAATGAAAAGAAGGAAGTGTAATATTTCATTAAAGGTGTATTTAAGGGATTTCAAGCCCTTAAGTATTCCGAACAATTTGTATTTATCAATTGACTTATCCCTAGGCGTTTTCCTAGAAAATAATTATATAAGTAACTTATGCATTTCAATAATAAAATAACAAAAGGTTATTTATTTAAGTTTACATCAAAAGAAAGCTGTCTTAACTAAAAATAAAATAAATTAAGCAACCTCAAAGGCAGGGTGACCTAACATAGCGTAATGCATATGTACGAGTATATGCAGGCACCGCCAGAAGTGCCCACCTGTCATGTACCTCCGTCACTGAGCCCTTCTCCTAGCCAAGGTGCCTCCGTTCCAGTCCCTAGTCCTAGTCGCAGTCGCTGGCAATGATGTTTTTGCACGACTCCTGTTTGTTGTTTCCGCCATGTTCCCATGTCGCGGTGGGAGTTGTCGTCATCGCTGTTGCTCTCGTTATTTGGTGTTGGTGTCATCGCTGGCGTTGTCGTCACTGGGAAAAGCGTTGCCTGCGACGCCAACGTAAGCAAATCAGGGACCGGAAAAAGGGGGGCGGCGCGGAACACCGTTGATGGATGCACTGCTGACTGCCATAGAGGTCTCTTGTCTGCGCAATTTGTGCAATTTTCGCAACGGCGAGGGAACGGATAAAGGGAACTTTTCAATTATTTGTAAAATAATCAAGTTAACTGCCACCACCACGGGCGGAGCAGGGGGGGCTGAGCGATTACTGGGTTATGTTGGGGTTATATTGGGGTCTTATGTCAGTGCCACGTGCTCCTCGGGCCTGATCCCTCCCAGTGCCCCTCTCCGGTGGGGTATTTGGTTCAAGGACACTTTAGCCGCAAAACTTGATTCGTAGCGGTTTTTGCACGAGTTTTCACCGGAGTTGCGGCAAAGTTGTTGTGGTGCTCGTGGGACGCCCGGTGGCACACGGCAACACCTTCGCCAGGACCCGGATTCCGGAGTCCGGATTCCGCACTCCGGCTCTGGCGGTGTCCTTGCGTGCCGACCAAGTCAAGAGACCGCCTCCCCTTTGTCTATTTTATTTACATTGCATTAAAAATTGCCTGGTTTTAGTCTCACGTGGCTGGTCTGTGGGGGGACGGGGGTACTTGCTCCAAGACAGTTGTTCACGTAACTGGGCCGGTAATTAATTTTGGCCGGGGAACAGGGGGATTCCCGGCATGGGCTTATGGCCTGGTAATTTGAGGTAATGCGCCAGATTAAGTTTATTTACTTTCGAGGCGGAGCTGGTTACGAATTTCCCTAGATTTGGGTCAGGAAGTTTGACAAGTCGAAAGTGATAGGCTTGAGCCATGACACATGTAGTTGTAATGAACTTTAAATCGTTGAAAGGGAAAAATAATTATATGTTTGTTAATTATAAATAAGAGAATAAGGCATTTTCCCTTCATAATCCTTCAGACCAAGCGGAAAATGTCTCACAATTATTTTATAATTCATAAGCCTTTTATTCTTCCTCCCTTAAGTTTTAAAATACGCACTTGAAAGGCAATCTATTCTTTATCTTCCTCCCATAATTCTTATTTATTATTTGTTTTATATATTTATTAAATTATATTAATATTATCACTTCTTATTTAAATAAGTTCGGATCTCTTTTTCAAAAAAAGAGTGTTTCGGGTTGTTTATGTTTGTTTTATCGTCCATCACGAAAGTATTTCAGTAAACTTCGCTACCGATCGGACTTACTGAATTCAGACTTGGGAATTTCTAGGTAATTTCTTTGCAACACTTTTGTTTACGCTCAATGTTGGAGTTCAGTAATGGTATTTTTATTTCCTTGCTGTTATGTGTGCTGGTTTTTAAACTTTTATCTGCGTATTTAATCAATATTTAATATATATTAATATGTTAGTTTACCAAATATATTATTTCCAGCTGTATATAGAAAAGATCGTGCAAATATGAATATTCTTTTAACTAAGAACTGATTCCTCTCCCGCTCATTTTATGTAGTTCTTTAGTGTCCAACCCTTTTTAAATAAACCAACTAAAAGAATTAATTGTTCTTAACCAAGTTAGTTAACTCATTGCCAAGGAAATGTGGTGTTCCCCTCCCTCGAATACGCTCCTGGGCAATGCTAAGGAACTTTCGCCGGGATGCGTTGAACCCGCGGATAACGAATTCGGTGGCGCCCGCAAAAGAAAAGTGCAGCAGCAACGATGAAAGCTTTCCCTTGCCAGCCTGAAGAAGCTTTTCTCCAACATGGAAAACCGAGTGAAGACCCCAAAAACGAGAGAGGCGAAGCCGGCAGCTCGGGCCGAAGTTGCCGACGAACGCCTTCGGGTTGTTTCCATTCAAATATAAAACCGAAGCGTCCGGGAAATACGAAAACATTCATAACGGAAAACTCCTGACGTGTGGACGCGAAGTGCCGTGATTTCTGTCGTTCATTTCTGTCGCGTCTTTCGCTGCTTCTGTGTTTTGTGTGTATTATCATTGTTGCCGTTATATTCTTTGCAACTACCTAGTATCTCTCTGTCCGCGAATGCCGAGCACATAGAAGCCAAAAAGCAAAACAACGAAAATATCCCCCATTCATCTTGTTCTGCCAACTTATTTCTAATTGTGAAGCAACCTTGAAAAATTTCACCGCACGCTGGAAATTGCAAAACAAAAATAAAAAATAAAAATAAAAACAGCAACACAAAAATATTGTTTACCGCAAACTAGTCAATTATTAGCGAATATCGCCATTTGCAATGTGACTTTCCAAGTGTGATCGCAGCTTTGTTGACGTTTTGTTTGCCCAAAAAAGAAGAATCGCTCAAAAGATCGGTGTGGATAAAGGTGTTCGATCCGGACACTATAAGAATACAAGAGAGGATTTAGCTTTGGATTACGGGATTACTAGTTGCGGAAATCAGACTGCCAAAAATGGGCACTATCGGTGAGTGAACTTTCAATTATTCCCACAACATCGATATCTAATTGTGTTTGGTAATTAAATTAAATTAATTAGGATGGTAGAAAAATTTTAATAATTATAGATTTTAGTAGAGGTTATGGCATTTCAATTTGGGAAATTTAAAATGAGTTTTTATAATACTTTCTTCTTAATTTTTCAATCATACTTCCTAAAATGTTTTTAACATTCCTCGGAGATATTTTAAATACATTTTGAAACATGTTTAGTACCTTTTAGTTTCAAGAAAATCGTTTTAAATGTTCAGTCATTTTAAAATCTTATTCAAAGTCAACATTTTATCATTGCAATTAAGTTCCTTTCACAAATAATTCATTTAAAAAAAGAAAAAATCCCATACACCAAAGAGAACCAAAATTATACTACTTATTCATACTCAAAAATTGAGTTATTTCCTTGAATGCATGGCTATGATTTGACTTTTGTGCACTTACAATACAGATACATGATTACCATCAAATACCCAGTTTCATGTCATGATTCCGCCCCCTGAATTGACTCCACAAAGTAGTGTAATCCTCAATAGCCATTCACACAATTGCACAATTTCCATTCTTTGATTACTTGTCATTCAATCCGAGCATCTTTTGTTAGCTCAGGCCAGCTTCACATGACGCCCATCCCCCCCCCCCATAATTATGTAAATAATCCTTTTTAGGGACCCAACAGAGAGCCGAGATTCCTTTCAATTGAATAGGATATGTATATGTGGCCAGTTCCCAGTCAACGCTCCCACCATGTTCATTTCCCATCCTGCAACCTTTCGTTTGCTTGCTTTTCAATTATCCTGGCTAAAAATAAATACACGAGCACACGAACCAAAGAGAGCAATCAACCCACATCCATGTCTACGACCACGTCCTCATCCGTGGCCATTCCGTGGACCTGGGGCGGCTTTCAACACCAGGCTGGGAGGAATAAAAAAAGAAACGAACATCGAGCGACAAATGACAACGACGTCATTATCATAAACATGGTCTGCGCGGCGGCCTGCCTACTAAAATACTACGAATTTTGTTTATCCAAAATGTATAAAATAAATAAACTCTGGCGGGGCTGGGCTGGGCCAGCAGTGGCTGGGGATAGACCCTAAAAACTCATAATCGAATGACGCACGAGGCTCTGATTTTCTCTACACATAATAATCAGCGAGTGCCGGGTGGGTGTTTCAGCCGCTCATCAGCAGGGTTGCTTGTCCGCCGGACTATCCTTGGGCCCGGCCATCCGGTGTCGTCCTCCTGGCCGCGCCCGGCTAGTACTTGGCCAACTTGGCTAACTTGGCCAACTTGGACGAGCCGAGCCACGGCCACAAATGCGCTTTGATTGCCATCTCTCTTCCACTTCTGCCTCAATGAGTTCATTGTGTCGCGTCCCCAGCACAAGTGCCACCTGGGAATTGGGCTTGTACGAAGGAGGCTTGCCTCTTTGAATGTCATCCTGTGGCGGCGGCTTGTGCATTTGCGGCTGGATATGGGCGCATTACATACGTTCGATAAGCTGCTGCCCGGCGACGAAACATCCTCGACGAACATATCCAGCTGGCGTTTGCTAAAAGTTCAGAGGTGAATAAAACCATAGATAACAGAGAAATGGCACTTTCTCTTTAGTTTTATGCAACATTATGCCGAGCACGACACACAGTAACGATTGGCTAAAGGTCATCCGGCCCCTGGCTAATACAGTTTTCTAAAATATTCACAACCTTTGGGGACAAAAAGAGCATAACCGCACAAATGTACAAGTCCAAGCCGTAGCCAAGTTTACTGATGCGGCATCGTGGCAATTCCCAGGATTAATCCACTCTCCTGACTTCGAGATAAATAACTTTAATTTGCTTGACTTCGAAGTCTACTTGGACCCACTGCTTGTCAGCCATAAGCTGAATTTGTTGGGGCTACTAACCAATTTTAGTTCAGTTAATTACACTGGACAATGGGCTTCTGGGGCTTCAGTTCGTTGCTCAGGCCATTTTGGCCACAAGTAAATATTAATGGGACGTTAACTGTTGACTGCCCAATATACATATATCAAGACAATTAATGGCATTTGCTTTTATGTGTTGCAGGGCTTCTGCCATTTATTATCACTACTATACTTTGGGGGTTTGGTCTGATTACGTTCGACTGACATACTTTAAATTTGCAAGGTTTTGGTGAGAACACTGCAGCTTCAAGATGGGGCAGGTTTGCGCCGGCAGCAGGCACCGGCAGTAGACGAAGCGCACCTTCAGATACTCCTCGAACTCCTCCATCAGGGCCTCGTTTTGGAGCACTTCGCGATACTCCTCGACGCTCTCCACATTCATGGGATCCAGCTGGTGCATGGCACACTTCAGCTTCAGCATCATGGCATAGAAATAGTTGAAGATGTCGACGGCCATTATCTTGTGGTACTGAATGCATCGATGCATCTTATCGCCCAAAAGGAACGGCGTCTCCTGGGTCTTGTCCAGTCGGTCGTAGGTGGCATAGAACTCCTTGCAATGCTCGCTCACTTTCATTAGGGCTGCCTTCATGGTATTGCTAAGGGAGTAAGTTAAATTTAAACTAAACTAAGCCGAGGTATTAACCTACTTGGAGGCCCGCACCACTTCCAACTTCTCCTGGTACTCATTGATGATCGCCTCCTCGGTGGACCTGGTATAGACCTCGGGATACTGACAGCCCTGCTCCGCGCTGATCAGTATCAAGTAACGCTGGGTGAGCAGCCAAATTCGCTCGATCAGTATCCTCTGCGCTCTCATTTCGCACTGATACAGGTCGTAGTACTCCCGATAGCGGCCTTCCAGTTCAAGCAGAAGCCTCAAGGTCTCCGCCTCCGTCTCGTAGTGGAGCTTGAGCTGAGGCGTCAGATGGGGCTCGTCGTCGTCGCTCTTGAGTGTCCATTTGCGCTCCAGTTTGTGCTCCATTTTTTGCTCCATTTTGTAAGCCGACTGCTGTGTGTACGTGTACGTGTACGTGTGTTGCTCTATTTGTTTAGTGTTTTGTGGGATGTTACCCCTGACTGACTGACTGTCTGGGGAAATAGTGAGGCCTGCCAAAGGCAGACTAGATGGGCCGGGCGCGACGGGGGTCTATTGCCAGGCTGATTTCCCCAATCAATTTCAATTCCCATCTCTTTCGTCAGGGGCCAATTAGATCTTTGGGGCTGAACTAATTTGTTTGGCATCGCAGGGAAAAACTAAATGAAAATGAAAATCTCTTTTAGTAAAAATCAAATGAAAATCTATTGCTACTTACGCAACACTAATATTTCACAGAAATCGATTTAAAATAGATTTGTCTATCAAATACAAATATTTGTATATGCAAATATCACTAATACGTCACGATGTACGCAGAAAAGAAATCAGTTGCTCGATCGATCTGAAGCATGTGATAGGCAAATAAACATATATATACATATATAATATTAATGTGGCCGAGAGGAGAGAAGCCAAGGAGCCCGATCAAGCATGGAAAAAATGCTTTGATTGATTCCCTTATAAAGCATTGATGGTCCTGGGGGTGCATCTCGAAAACGGAAATTAAATTAGCGGCATTTCGCTTATCTTTGTGTACACTGTACGAATATGAACATTTCATAATATATTTTTCTATTTAAATGCGTAATTTTGTTCTACCCCCACCGTGTGTGTGTTGGTGCCGACACCGACGCCGCCGCATCATTAATGAAGTGCGAAGCCAATTGCCGCCTTCAGCAATTTCGATCTGCGAGCCACACGTTTCGTTTGTATCCAGAGACTCAAAAATACATTTAATAAATCTGTATGGAAATGGGCGAAATTTGAACTCGCGAACGTGGGGCCGCATAACAAACATTGCTCATTGCGAAACGATTTTCCAATATCACTCAAATAAACAAAAAAAAAAAATAAAACATATGAATGGAAACCGTGGCCGCTGTGAAGTGAACATATATTTAATGCGCCTTAATTGCAAAAATGTGTTGAAAATATTGACGGCTGTCAAAGGGAAAGCGATGAGTAAAATTGTAAGAGAATATATTCAAATGGAATGGGATAAATTCCATAGATAAGGATACATGTTTAAGTCCTCAAAATCCTTTAAAATTAACTGCACAGGATAAGTTTTCTTTGTTTTTTTTTAACGTTGGGTAAGCTATATCCCAAAGTGTCTAACAATAGAGCGGCCTCCCCTTTGACTGAAATGGGATATGAAAAGAAATTATACAAAAAGTGAAACCCGCAATATCCACTGGCAACGCACATTTTGTTTACGGATTTTCGAATTTTTAATTGCCAAAGCGGCACACGCTACGTATGCGCGATGTCTTCTTTGGTGTAATGTGCTGGGCTATTTTGGACCAGACAACAACTGCTCCTGGCGCGCCCTCAAGATGTGTCTTCTCACCATCGCCCGGCTAATGGGCACCTCCTCCTCCTCTGCCTCCTCCTCCACCGCCTCTCTTTCTCCCTCGTTCTCCTTCGGTCCCACCAAGTGGATTTCGATTGTGCGGCTTTCAGTGAGGCATTTTATGCAATTATTTCTCATGAGTTATGGCCAATGGTCTTGATAGTGTTGGTTAGATTTATGGGAAGGTGCAATGAACCCCTCGGGACAGATAATTGCACACGAGACTGCTTAAATATTCATAATTAATATTCTTTGTGTGAACTGCAATGGGGAATGAGTGATTATAATGCAGTATTTATTCTTTAAAGTATTAATTAGTCTTAAGCAAGCATTATTCTTATATTGGTTTGCTACGTAAACAGAAAACATATTGAAAAATAGGAATAATGCAATTAATAAAGATAGGATACAAAGAAGATGCCTTTGCAATGGAAATAAAGAGCTCATTACATTTAATGAAGGACATAAGTACTCCCTCAGATAAATAGTACTTAACATACAAGGCAACTCTAGACAGAGTGATGATAATTGCAGAATTAATTTAACTTAAGTACATCTAGCCGGCAGATATGTGGCACCATTTGGCTAGTTGACTTTATGACATTTGCACTATCCGAATTAGACAGAAGAATGGTCGCCGTGGCTCGGTATATTTCTTCCACTGTCCGCTCTTTTCGCTTTCTATGCGCAGAACAAGGTCGTGCCGTCGCCTGTCAGCGCGAGAAATATTATGGCTAACCAGAAGATAAAATATATAAGTATCTCCGCCACAGATCCATCCATCTGTGTCTCTGTGCTGCGGGGACTGCACAGGTTTCGGCCAACTGTTCGCTCGGTCCCCCACGATCTGGGTGCGTTTCGTGACGCGCTTCTTGCCATTGACACGCAATTAAATGATGTACTTAAAAATTGTGTGAGGTCGTAATGTAGGTAAGAGTAAAAGTCGTCTTTATTAATATCTCGACACGGGTGCCATCATTGTTGAGTGGATAAGCAACGACTATAAATACAAACGAAGGGTGTGGAGTATGTCGCGCTTGCACAGGGGACAATCTGCGCTCCTTTTCCGGTGAAATTCCAGGCATTCGGCGCAAAAGACATGGCCACAATTAGTGGCCACTGGTTCCTCCAGTGGCAAGATGCATATGGGGCAGTTGTATTCGGGTTTGGCTTCAGCGACTTCTGGCGACTTCTCCACATTATCTTTCTTGGTCAAGTCAATGATCTCATTGGGCTGAATGTCATTGGCTAAGCGGGTGCTCACCCTTATGGGCTTCCAGGACAAAAGGCTCCGCCATGATGGAAACATTTTCAGCTAGAAATATGTATTTAAATATATCTTATAGTAATGAGAATGATGAGGTTGTGAAGGCCTACTGCGACTGGTAAAGTTATAAACCTAATACTTTCAATATATTAATTAAATCCAATATCTAGCAATTACTTATTACTTAAAAAGATACAAAGAAGCGTAGAGAGTAAGCGAAAAAGAAAAAAACGAATCCATGAGTATTTTTTATTTGTCGAAAAGAGAAAGCCAAGCGAAATGCGTGGGCGACGCGTCGTGAACGCTTTTTGCTCTCCGCTCCTGTCTGTGTTCCCGAAGAAAGCATTTTTATTTTAATTCGTATACGTACGGATATATGTGTAGTATTTAATAAATTATTAATTTTTGCTACGTTCTAGCCTCTCAAAACATCACATGAATCGTCTATACCGTCGAGCCAATAAATGTTTATTATATAAATGAAAATATTTTACGCAGATTGGACGACTATTTATGTGTGCCCGCGTGTGTGATCGAATATGTGGTCCAACATTTTGATTGAACATTCGTATACGGATTATTTTTGTTAATTAATATATCATCACCTTAGAGGAAAAGATGGGATCATCAACTGTTTTATCCTGAGATAATTATTAGGGCTTTTAAAAAAAAAAGTCGCTTTTAACCAGTTTTGGCCTGGCATTTAGTCTAGACGCTGCTGTGCCTTTGTTTATACTAGATACACGTGATGATGATATTGCCATTGAGCTATCTCTTGAAATGTTTTTGTTTCGAGCGTCTACAAAATGTTGTTTTCACTTTTTCTTTTCTCTGCTGCGTTTCAGCGAGTGTTATTATTGAACGAAAAGTGTTTTGAGAGCGGAATGACACATGGATTCTGCTGGCCAAAGAAAGCGTGATCGATGGGGGGAAAAATGGCATTCTAATAGCAAATAGTAATAGTCTTACATTAGTGAGGTCTTAATAGGAAATTACTGTCTTGAATTATCAAATTATATTACATTATTAAAATCCCTAAAACCTTACCTTATTTTAGTTCGTCTCAAGCGTTTTTCCCTCTCCTAGATATATGTAGCAATGAAAATATTATTATTAGCATTACTTGCAATTATTTACGAGCGCTTTGAGTGTTCCGTAAAGGCATACTACAATCGCCAGACCGACCACATGAGAGATATTAAACAGCAATTGAACCCCGCGCCGCCTCTGTAAAATTATTTCCGATCTTATTTATTTTCACAAGTCTCGCGAAACGAACTGACCCCCAGCGAATGGCCCACTTAATTTATGAGATCGGCATCGGCATCGGCTCCATCTATATTGCCTTACCTTCGGCTGGGACGAACTATTCGGATATTATTTATAAGGTCTGAGACTGGACTGGACATTATTCATTTCTGAAAATATTTACAACATTTTTTTTATTTTATCAACGCCGCGAGTATGATAAATGCTTTTGCGTCGGCACTTGCCTTGACCTTACCTTGAAAATTGTCAGCTACATGAATTTTTTACTTAACACTCTCGGTGTTCTTTATTTCCGATTTTCATTCAGTTTCCTTAGCGCGTAATTACAAATTTGCTGACTATTTATATAAATGTGTTTTCCACAAAAAAAAAAATAAAATACTAATTAAAGAGAGATGTGTATACTTACAAACATATAGTAAGAAATAAAAGCGAGCGAAATTAAATAAATCGTAAAGGCGGAACTATTAAAATAAATTATGGAAGCGGTGGCGTGGGCGCTGGTGGCCACTCACCGAGCGCACACCCAGGAGGTTCTGGGCGCCTTTCTCTCTCTCTCATTAGCCCTGACATGCGAGCCTGTCGAGCGGCACTCAGAGCGAAGGTGCCCCTAAGAGCTGGCCTTGATCCTTCATCCTTGGGTCCTCGCAAAACAAGCATTTGAAGCCCCTTTCGCCTTTCGCCTGCCACTTGCCACTTGCCACCTGCCGCTCGTGCTGGTCATGTGCGCAATTCTCCAAGAGCAGCTGCCTCTGGCTGACGACGGTCTTCTAGAGTGCCACCATATATCAATATTCGGTGGGTGGGGGCAGGGGAGGGGCGGATACACGCCTACTTTTGCTAAAAATATACTCCGTGGCCGAAAGGATGGCGGGAGAGCAAATCAAGCAAATTTAAACGCGTTTTATAAATACAACAAAAATATACAAATTTTCGCATTTTTTTGCCCGTTCTATCAAAAATCATTCGCTCTTGCAGACGTAGAATCTATAAAAAATTCTCTTATTATTTATTTATTTCGCGTTCGTTGTTGTTGTTTTTGTTTCTTGTGTGTGTGTACACTCATATTATATATGTACATATATTTAATTTTATTTCATTTTGTTTATTTTGGATTTTGTTGTTTTAGCTCTTGTTTGTGGGCGCAGCGGAAATTTTCTTTCAAGTCGTTAATTTTTATTGAATTGTTGTATAATATGTTATACAAGTATACTACTTGGGAAATCTTTTTTCAACAGATAGTGAGTAATGGTGCCCAGAAAGTTGGAGAAGTCTGGCATAATTAGATATTATCCCTACACAACTGGCCATAATTTCGGTTATTAATGATTGCCCTTCACGTGGAGAATTTAATTAATTTTTTCCTCTCCAAAGATCGGAAACTGTTAGAGGAAGTACCAATCGTTGAAATCTATAAACATTTCTTTTTGTGAAATCCCTGCCATATAGCATAATAGTGCGAGAATATTGTAAACTGTAACAAAACTATCGTGACCCCATTTCTTGGGGTCTTGTAAACAATTTGAAGCGAGTCTTCAGGTACACAAAAGATACTCATTCGTGGGCGATATGAAGAAATGTACGAGTTTATTTAAATTTCCATGGAAATGGTGGCGCAGCAACAGATTGTCCACACATTGGCCTAGGTCCTGGAAAAGCAACTTAAGTTATCATCCACCACCACCCGAACACATCAAAGATTGAGGCATTAAGTGAACAAGCTACCCCCTGATTGGGCAATCGATTCGAATCGATTGTTTAAATTTACGAGAAGGAGGCCTGGTCAATGGTCTCCAGTCTCCGGCCTGCGCTCTCCTTTCTCCGGCCAGAATGCCCTGCACTTGGACCCCTTCTAGCAATTCATCATTCCAACCGGCTGGCGGACTGGCGCTGATCCGAAAGCATTTGCATTTCGTTTTGTAATAATGGGGGGAAACTTACAATCCGCCGGAGACGCCGACGGGGCTGCTCCGGCCCCAGCGCAGCAGCCTCGTTGGCCTATAGAGACGAGGTGGTGGTGGTGGCCACTGGCTGCTTGGCTATACGGTGCCTGTATGTACGAGTATGTAGCACGCCGACCGACAACGACTGCCGATTGACGTCAGCAATGCCCCCAAAGTCGTGCACACTGTCGGGCGAGTTGCCAAGCAGGCGGGGATTCGGGACACCAGTAGTAGCTGGTGGAGGAGACCCGGGCGACTCACGAGGCGGCCCGTCAGGCGGCGGCGGCGGGAGCCGGGCGGAGGCGTTCATTTTGTCAGTCACTCAAACGAGTGGCAAAATCTCTGGCCTGCTCTCTGGCCAAGGCGAGCGTATCGATTCTTTGGAAATCGTCGAGTGGGTCTCCGTGGCTCTGGAGCAACTGCCTCTGGGAGGCAATCATAAAAAGTGAAAATGAAATAAAATTAATAAGTAAGCCAGGGAATTATTGTGGATAAATATACAAATTATTTATTGTTTGGTATAATGCCAGATTAAAAATTGGTATTATAACAGAAGGTATAAAAATGCTATGAAAGGTTATGCCTATTTAATTTAATAATTCTTATACTTTGGGTTTAAGTAAATATATTTTTATTAAGCGGATCAAACACTCTTTTAAGTTCAAATCGAAAAGTATTTCTTTAATATTATATTAATTTATTATATTACATAGTTTACTAAAATTATGGCTATAATATTGACATTTTTAAATCCTTTTAAATAAAGAGAACATTCACCCCAAGCTTGTAAATTAAAGAAGCTCTAAAGCGCATACATATTCCTAACCAGAATTTTATATTCATTTCATTTTATGAATTTCCTAACGCAACAAGTACAGACTAATATTTAAATATATATAGTATTTGCAAGTCAATGAATTTGTTTAGTTATTAATCCATATACTTTCGTCAATATGAATCATTCCATACATCTATCTTTTTATGGCATTATAAATAAGTCTAAAATTATAGAAATTATAGACATATTCGAAATGATAGGTATATTTTGGGTATAGAGCATTTTAAGATGGCATCTGGTATGGGCAAAAAAAACATTCCGAAATCGTCAGTTGAATTTCCTTTCGTTTGGGGTGGTGGATCGTGTCGAACGACTCGCCGCCTCCTGGCGCCTTTGTTGCAATTGCATTTCACAAATCTCACCGACTGTCCCACAAGGGTGTTTGTTTATTCAGACCCACTGTTTACGCGACTCCCCTTGGCTGGGACCGCGAAGGCAGATGATGATTTCCACGGAACATATCTGGCTTCGACTCTATATTTAGCCCCTCGAAATGCATCTTTCGGATGCCTGCTGACCCTTTTTGGCTCATTTGTTTGTTCTGCTATTTATGGCACGCAAAGTGTTTCTGCGGCAACTGAGAATATCAAGATGAAATGGCCATAACGAATATCATTTGAATTGCGTGCTGGGGGGCGTGGTGGGAAATGGAAAATGGAACTGGCCCAGAAGAGCGGGGAAAGTGAAAGTTTGATTTATGGCCACCCGTCTCGGTGGTGGTTTTCAATGGTTATAATTAGTTTCCCTTTTTTTTACGGAGCTCCCGTTTATTAGGGATCTCTTTCTGCGGTTGGGCACTGACCAATTCGATTGGCCACGAGCCAATCACTTCTGGAACGGAAATAGAACTCGGAGGCAAAATAAACTTGGACAGGCCGCCAGAAACTTTGACTGTTGGCTGCCTATCCTCCTTCTTAAAAGAACCAAACCCATGTGAGCTGTGTCGAAGAGGGGTTAATGGGCTACAAGAATTTGTGAATTTTGTAGACACTTAATGTTCTCAGGTGACTCAGGTGGTTGGAGCAGTTATAGTTCTGAAAATGGAATAATAAATAAGGTATCCTGAGAAATCTGGCACTTAAAAAGCAGCATCGAAGCCTACAGCAAGTAATATAATAAAATGTATCATCATATTTAGATGACAACCTATTATAGCAAGCCTAAATAGTTATAGCAGAGAGCAAAAATAATGATTTGTGTGATTTTATTGTCTCCAAAATTCTTTTCTTTATTTTATATTACCATACCCTTGACCTCGAATAACAATTCCAACTCATAAGTCAAGAAAAGCGCCCACTAATTGCCCCCACAAGTACCTATTTTAGCTGTCTAGCTCTATATATAATTCAGGCACTTTACTTTTATATCTGGACGCGTTCGTAAATTTTACAAATTCACCAAAAAAATTCTATTCCCGCATGCCTGACTCTGAAGTATTTTCCGCTTACGTCTTATAGAAATTTGTCTAAGTTGAAAATATTTGTGATGATGTGTAATTATTAATTCGCAGCCCCCTTCTTCTGCTGCCTGCCTGCGACGGGTGACATTAAATGAAATACGACCAAGAGCCACGATTTTGATCGTTCGAATATGCATACATACATATAGGGGGGAAAATTTAGTGTCAATAACAATTCCGGCTAAAATTGTGTGAAAAACACATCACGCCCTATAAATGTTTTGCTTTGCTCTTGCTTGCGATTTTCCAGCTAACGCATTCTACAGATGCTTTCCCCCACTCTGTCCCATTCGGTTGCAAATCAAATGATTTTCCCGCTATTTCCCCGCATTTTCCGCGACTATAAACGAATTCGCGGATGTAGTAGGTGCGAGTAGGAGTGCAGAGACTGGGCACTACGCAGATTGCGGATTCCAAAAATCGAATCAGTCCGTCAGTCAGTCAGTGACTAACTGCTGACGTCTATGTGCCGCGGGCCCCATATATAACTTGGATCTACGCAAATTCTGCACTAACTCTGTCACAGACAATTTGGCGACAACATCGTCTATTTCCCCAGTCTTGGGCGTGGGCGGGTTCTCCTTCTCCTCATAGACCTCCTCTGGCCTTCCCTCCAGTCCACATGGAGGGCTGTAAAACGCTTTCTATGTTCGCCGCCGCCGCCACCGACGCTGCCTGATAAATTAATAATTCGCATTGTGGACCAACAAATGGACACATAAAAGCAACCGAACCGGCACATCAAACGCCGATTATAAATCATAAGGAACAAATCCTAAAAATAATGCCAATTAAAGCTGATCGAAGCAGAACAAGCTGCTGCTCTGTTTGCGGTCAGACCACATTATGGAGGTGTGAACAGGTGGAAAGATGAACAGGCTCTGCTCTGGTGTGGATGATGGAATAATTAAATTTAGTTTAATTATCGTATACGAATCAGGGTGACATTTAGGATGGCAATAGTTTAAATGAATATAAAGAAGATAGAAGATTAATAGAAAGATATGCCTAGCCTGATTAACTAACCAAAATCTCCTCTCTTTCTTCTCCTTGCAGAGAAACGCTCCTTCTCCTTCCGCCTCCGCAGATCCTTCGGGGATGGCGGCAGCACCAACAGCCGCAACAGCAACAACAATAGCAGCACCTGCACCAATCACAACAACCAGAAGCGGTGCAGCACTCCTTTGACGCCGACCAGCACCAGCACGGGGAGACTGGAGGTTCCGGGGGCGGCATCGGTGAGCCGACGCAGCAGCATCTACAAGAAGCCGGACAAGAACGATGGCGGCCAGATCCACCTGATTCCAGACGTAGAGCTACCGCTGATGACCTTCGCCGACCAGTACAACATTGAAAAGACTCTGGCCGAGGGCTGCTTTGCCAAGATCCTGCTGTGCCGGCACAGGCCGACCAATACGCTGGTGGTGCTGAAGGCTGTGCACGCGGAGCTGACCACAATCAAGGAGTTCCAGAAGGAGTTCCACTACAACTACGAGCTGTCGCACCACCACCACATCCTCAGCGCCTACTCGGTGGCCTTCCAGACCATGGACTACTATGTGTTCGCCATGGAGCACGCCCCGTACGGTGACCTGGCCTCCAACATCGGTCCCAATGGGCTGCACGAAAATGCCTGCAAGCTGATCTCGGAGCAGCTCAGCTCGGCCCTGGGCTTCATGCACTCCAAGAACTTGGTGCACCGCGACCTCAAGATCGAGAACATCCTTGTCTTCACGCCGGACTTTACGCGCGTGAAGCTCTGCGACTTTGGGGCCACCACCAAGAAGGGTCTGCTGGTGCACAAGGTGAAGCACACGTGGACCAGCTGCGTGCCGCCGGAGCAGCTGGAGCTGATCAAGAACGAGCGCTTCCAGTGCCTGCCCATCAGCGACTCGTGGCAGTTCGGGATCCTGCTCTATAACATCCTTACCGGCAATCCGCCGTGGCAGTCGGCCGACTGGGTGAAGGACCAGTCCTATGCCAACTTCATGAAGTACGAGCAGCGCAAGACGACCAAGGTGCCCGATAACTTCAGGCGCTTCTCGCCGCGCCTGATGCGCTGCTTCCGGAAGTACCTCAGCCACGACCCGGAGGACCGGTGCAAGATCACCGAGGTGTCCAAGTACATGAAGGACCGCTGGGTGGAGTGCCGCATCTCCACCTCCAAGTCGGCCACGCTCATCTCGCCCACCAACCACGACCAGGACTCGTGCATCTATCTGAACCAGCGAGAGGGCCGTCTCTCCGGGGACGAGAACAAGTTGCGCTTCAAGCGCATGATGTCCACCTACGGCCTGGACATTCCCATTGATCCGAATATGGTGAGGCGGCGGGTCTGGGACTGGCTGTCCACGTGCGACGCCAACTTCGATCCGGAGGTGGAGAGCCTGCATGCCCTGGATTTGATGCAGTAGGCGGGCACAATCAGTTTTTTCCTAGGTTCCAATCAGTTCGATTCGGTTAGGTTTCCGGATACTTAGAGATCCGGATCCGATGCGCGAATAATGGAGGATGTGGAAGCTCCAGGACACCAAAGAATTTTTTAGAGAGATTTTGAAACCAACCCACGTACATAATAAGCACTTTACGGCTTAGCCAACTTGTAGCCAGGGATCGCGTTTGATCCGGAACCGGAGAGATCAGAGAGAGATGCCTGTTATCATCCTGAGCACGGGAACTGCTCGAATTTGGGGATCTATGAGATCGGTTTTGTAGAGCAGAGAAGCAACTTCTCGACGGTTATTTTTCTGTTGTTCTGCGATTGCAAAGGCCCAGAACTGAAATATTAATTTAGCATAGATGGAATTTGGCATAAAACTAAGTAGTAATAATAATTTTGTAGGCTAATGAGAGACCCCCTTGTTTAGAGAAGAAGCAACACGTCAACGGATAACTTTCCACTAGTGTTACCTTTCTAGTCTTCCGCTATGATGATTTTCTATATACTCTATACGTACTTATGTAGGTTTTTATGGTTACAACTTATACCTATGGATGTACTATAAGGTGTGATTTACGCGTTACTTACTTTATGTGTACGGTATACCAACTAATGCAATTATTTAGAGATAGAAGGGATGCCAGAGGGCATCCAAGCGACCAATTATTAGACCGATAAGTTTTGTTGTATATTTGTAATAGACTACTCTATATATATCTATCTATCCCTAATCTTGCGATTGATGTGTATATCCCCTTTATGTGTATCACACAACCAACCTTGTACATACTATATATAGTATTTAAATGCATACGACTTTTACAACATATACAACATATACGAGTTTATATTCTATGTATACCTACAACTGCAACAAATATAGAACCGTAAACTGAGTTTATCCGAAGGAGATTTTTTATCACTAACACAATTTCCCCACGCACATGTTCATAAAACGCATTTGGCAAAAGGAAATTCGCTAAACAAATCGCTTCATAATCCACACATTAAAGATGTGCCAAACAATCCGGGGGGAATAACAGTTCTGGAGAACCCGCGTGTATTTATTATTTAAATGCTAATTATTTGTTCTTGTTTAGACTCCGCTGGAACTATAGTGTTTTGCTGATTATTTTTCGCCGCCGCCCCGAAGGTCGCTCAGATTTCTGTTGTCTTGACTCGACATTGAATGTCAGCGGTCACGGTTCTTTCTCCGGCGGAAGGAGAGTGGCGGAAAGCAGCCCATCCCGTTGTTGTTGTTTGTCCGCCGATGGACAGGATGTGACGCCTCTGCGGGTGGTTCTGTCTCTCCAATAAACAAACGCTAAGGTTAATTCAACAAAGGTGAGGTTGTGGTGGGTGGGCGGACACATTGTTTGCATTACGGCCAAATCCATTAAATTAAATAATCCAATCTCCCCATGAATCAAAGGCCAATCCGGTTGGATCGATCGGCTGGACTATGATTGATTAATGCCTTTGTGGGTTAACCTGTAATTGCTGCGACTACATCGGGTCAATGTCGTTTCACCTTGACTTTGTTTTATGAAATATCCGAATTGAAGACTTTTTATGGGGCGCATGCCAGCACTTAAATGTGTTTTTTTATGGCCAAGCACAGGGCGCTTTATAATGTTGGCTAGACAAAGAATGTGAAAGTTTTTGTTTTTTCATAATACCTGAAGATGAGAAAATTAAACAACATTTATAAAATTCCGCATGGAAAATTGAGGAGTATATATTATAATAATTAGCAATCATGAAGGAAATGTTGTTTTTTTTTTAATGTCAAAAGAATCTTTTAAAATTGTATCCTTATTCCATTGTTTAGAAAACGAAAACCAATCCTTTGTGCATTAATTTTTCCAATTTCAAATACTAATCTTCAGGTTAGGAATATATACATTTTATTCATATGAGAAATAGACTCTTAATTATACAATAAATAGAATAAATTGGCAAACCCAACAAAAACGATCATTTCGACAGATTCACAAATGTATTCGCTCTGTGCTATCTGTGAAATATTCGATCGCTGTCCACGTGAAAGCAAAAAAAAAAAAAAAAAGAGAATATTTAGAAAAAAGATAAATAAATAAAAAAAAGTCTAGCTGGATGGTCGGTCATAAATAGCACGGTTTAGGCCATGTGATCTGCATATTTCCATGCCACGCGCATCGAAGCCGTGGCCCCAAAAAGCAGCACTTGCTGCAGTTGGCCACCGAGTTCAAAGGAGCCTCTAGGACGAGGCAATCGTTTATGGATCAATAAATATACAATTTATCGCATTTAATTAGTTGTTATTGGTGTAAAACTGTCCGAGTATCAAAACATGTTGTGCCGCGCGCATAAATTCATTTCAATCGCTACGAAAATAGGTTTTTACGATGCCTCTGTCAGCGCCGCTCGCCGCCCTCCTCCATCGCGCTGGCTCTCAGCGTTGTCCACGAGTAACTTTGTGTCCCGACGATGCCGATTTTTCCCCCCCACTTACTGTATGGGGCATGGCCACCGATTTTTCTTGTTGTCGCGGGACATAATTTATGGGTCGCATTTGCCTTTTTGGCAATATCGCAAACGGTCAGGAGGAGCTATATATTTCTTTGCGGGGGAATTACGACTTTCGATACAGCAGTCTATCGCCTGTAGAGCAGCATGTCACTCAGCCATCGACAGCTCAAAAGTATGCAGTGGGGTTTTGGTTAAGAATTTATATAGAGGACACTATTGGGTAAAGGTGAGAAAAAATATAAATACTGTATTGACATTTTAAAGATATATGCTAAGTATGTGCTATAAATCGATAATCTCTTTGATGAATTTCCGTCTCGCCAAAAAGAGAGCTAAAACTAAGCTTGTACTTGGTTGGGAAAAAATTCAAAGGGATGGTCAAAAATGTAGTTTGGCAAATGCTTTAAATATAATGGGGTAAACATTGTAAATGAATTTAATAACATTCGAAAGGTTTTTCAATAACATCGATATTTTAACGATAAAGTCTATATTTTCCGATATATAAAAATTCGAAATAAATATTTACGATATTTTCAATATGATTTTGAGAGCGATCTCTTTGTCGAAATATAATATCAGGCTTTTTCTCATCGATAAGTCAATAATCGTTATATTTTAACGATAAATTTCATATTTATCGATTTGTTGATATTTTTTGATAATATATTAGGATCGATATTATTGTGGAAATATTAAATCATATATTAATCCCTACTGAGGACTAGAAAGTGGGGGATGAACACATTTCCGAAAGTTCACTGCTGCCGGCCGGGTGAACCTCTTCACTCGCAAAACCCCATCTGGAAATCGTACTTCTCACGCTAAATAAAAAGATTGAATAAATAAAAAATCCGTGTGCACTGGATTCGCAAATATTCGATTTATTTGATGCACTTTGATCCACGTGCGGATCTTGGGGCTGTTTTCTCCAATTGCTTAGTAACTAAACAAAGCGGGAAAGGCTGCTGGCTGGCTGGCTGGCTGGCTGGTAAGATGAGTAGGTGTTGTACATGCCGTGTCTAATGCCTAAGGAGCTGTCGGTGCATGTCTGTGTGTGTGTATAAAAATGTCTATAAAAGTGCTGCCATAAATCATAGAAATTAATGAAGAATTGCAGCAGCATTCAACGTCAAGCGCTTCCACAATATCACTTCTGGTCCACCGCCGACTGCTCTCTGCTCTCCTCATGCCGATTTCAGTGGAATATGCTGTATGATTACCTATAAGTAAGGTCGAGATTGAGATTGAGATTGAGAGATTGAGAGATTGGGTGTGGGTACGTTTATAAACATTTCCGATTCGGCCGTCCGAATTGTTTACAATTAAATAATAATAAAACGAATATCAATTAAGACGCGTGTGAAATACGTCAGACGGCATCCAAATTTAGTTAGCGGCTAAACGATTGTATTTTCTTTATTTGGTTTTGTTGTTTCACCCGCCATCAATCGACGGGGGCGGCCACTGAGTCACTTGGCCAAAACAAATCGTGCGGCCGCAGGAAGCTCGTTTTCCGCGTAAGGCATTGAAAAGCGGAATCCCAATCGCAGGGCATACAAATAGGGGGAAATCAATAATGGGAACACACACACCTCGGAGCACATTTTCTTGTAGATCTCGTCGGTGTCCCAGGGTCCACGTTCGGGCAGGGCGATGCCACGCCTTCGCAGCTCCTGGACGCAGTCTGTCAGGTCGAAAATAGGCAGCGGATCGATGCCAGCCTTAGCCACCTTGCTGGCCAAATACTCTACGTAGTGGGTGCTGTGAATGATTGAAGGATATAGAGGGGTCATATCACAGATGGAACTCATTACTGTCTTTATGGACATTCATTGGGTTTCTGGTAAATGTAGCTAGATATAATTATCCCTTACTCACCGACACATGCCGGCATGCTTGTCCGGCACCTCGGTGTTGCACACCGTGTCCACCAGTCCCTGCGGCGTCTCCTTCTGCAGGGGAATGGGGCAGCGGGCCAGAGCCCTGGCCTGCGATGAGCTGCTGGACTCGTCCTTCAGCTGCAGGGGCTCCGTGTCGAACTGTACCTTCTGCTCCTTAAGCAGGAACTGCAGCTGCAGGGGGATCTTGTCGCGCAGATAGAAGAGGCAGTTGCGCGGATGATGGGCATGCAGGCCTAGCTTGGCGCAGTACGTGGACACTGTGCACTTGGCACCCATCATGAAGGGTCGGGCGCAGCCGTAGCAGAACTCGAACTTGCACTGGGTGCAGGTGAAATGCATGCAGCCACCTCTGCAAGAGGAGATATACATATCAGATTCCAGCTAGTACATATATAATATAGAGTATACACACCTGGCCAGCGAGTAGCGGAACTTGCACTTGGGACAATCGATGCCATTCTGGGCCAAGTGCTCCTGCACACCCTGAGCCTGCAGCTCGGGATCGTTCTCCCGCCGCCACTCCAGATACGCCTCGCAGGTGCTGCCCTCGTGCTGGCGCTCCCATGGCTTGCGGCACTGGGCACAGGTCACCGAACCGCAGTCAGGACAAATGAGACGCTTCTGCTTGGGACGCGCAAAAAAGCCGGAGGAGCACTGGATGCACCACTTGAAGTTCGGGTCCTGCAGTAGAGTGCGATCACGGAGCTTGCGCTGGAACAACTCATGAACGTCGCTGTCAAGGATGCTCTTGAGGAAGATGTCCAGATTGGAGAAGTACTCCAAGTGTTCGTCCTCGTGCTGCGCCTCGTTGCTCAGCTCGGGCATCTTGCAGAAGGGGCAGCTGCAATCGTTGATGCTGCGATCTGTAATCTGCACTGTAAAGTATGCCTTGGCGCACTGTTTGCAACATTTGTGGGTGCACTTCAGCATGGACACGATCTGGTTCATCGGGAACGAGCTCATGCACAGCTCGCACTCCTGCTGGAGCATGGCGATGGCTTGGTCGAGGTCAGAGCACTCCCTGGCCGCCCACAAGGCCACATCCTCCTGGAACTTCATGTTCACCAAAGTGGCGGCTATCTGGGCCTCACCGATATTGGTCACCAGCTCCTGCTCCACATATTTGCGGGCCAGCACCTGAAGAGAAGATTATACAGGAAATAAGATGATTTAAGGCTATGCTTAGTGAAATCTTGGCTTGTACACACCGCTGGGTCCTCGATAACCGGCTCTTGGACACTTGGATATGCCCGGAAGACGGGCATACTCAGCTTACGCTTTAGCAGTTCTGCTCTGAGAGGTTCGGCCAGGGTCAGGTCCTCCTGCTCCTCCTCCGTAGCCGAGGTCTCGTAATCGTCGTCGGAGAAGCAGGTCTCGTGGTACTTCTTCTTGGGAATCCGGGGCTGGGAACGGGGCTTTAGAAGCGCCGCTGCAGCTGCCGCAGCTGCTCCGCTGGTGCTGGGTCCATCCCCCAAGGCGGCGGTGTTTGAATTGAATCTGGTGATGGCATCGCTGATGGACTTCTTGGTGGTCGGAGTGCTCTTCAGTGGGACTCGACTGGCCGCACTCGCCGAGGTTTGCTTCTGCAGGTACTCCTGCTGGATTCGCTTCACGGACGAGATTCCCATCGGCGCCGAGAAGGACTTGGAGCGCAGAGGAACCTTCTTGTTCAGGGGTGTACCACTCGTACTGTTGGTGGGTTCATTTGTGGGCTTGGGTATCTTACTGACTGTGGTCTTGGTTGTCTTGGGTGTGCTTGATGTGGCGGGACTTTTGGTGGCTTGGGCAGATCCCTCAGATGGGGCTGCCTTGGCTTTCACGGGCGTGGTTACCTTTTTGGGTTCTTCCAGCACTGTCTCGACGGGTGGCTCCACGGGCCGCGATTCGGAGTCGACAATGGGTGGTGAGGGTGTTATGGGCAGGGCGATGGGTTCCACGACTGGCTCCAAATCAGCTTCCTGTGGGGTTTCAACCTCTGAAGGCAGATCCAAAACCACTTCGGTCGGCAGTTCAGGGGACCGAGTTTCCGAATCTGCTATGATGGGAGGAGGCTCTATGGGAAGGGCTTCCTCTGTTACCACTTCTTGGTCAGAAGGTACTGGCAACTCGGCTTGAATCGCAGTCACCGATTCGATGGTCAGACTCCTTCCTGCGGAGGAAACAACCTCAGTCTCTGGGGCCGGATCAGCTTCAGGGTTTGTGGGCGTGACTGATAGAGCGGGTGAGATGACTGTTTCATGGCCTAGTGCGGGTTGTGTGAGCTGTATTTCCTCTTCATCCGCCTGGTCCTCGTCCTCCTCCATGATGTCCTCGATTTCGGTGCCCTCGTCACCAGTGGATTCCTCTTCAATGAAAGGCGCGTTCTCGTTGAAGGTATTGCCATCTTCGCCCTCATAGTCGCCTTCCTCTTCGCCCTCGCTGTCGTACCACTCCTCCTCCTCTCCCTCGTCGTATTCGTCTGAGTACTCGTCGGAGTATTCTTCCTCGTCGGTGGACTCGAACTCATCCATGCTGATCTCATCGCGCATTTGCTTAATCAGCCGCTGAGTGTCTTCGACCAATTCGCTGAGGTTCTGCTTGGCAGGATCGCCGGAGGGAACGAATTCCTTGAGGACCACCTTGGACGTTTCGGATTGACTGGACTGCGAGCCCAAGCTGGCATTGCTGCTGGACTTGGCAATTGAAGATTCCAGCACAGACTCCTCTTCCAGCACAAGAATTACTTCACTCTCCGGGGACTTGGTATCCAACCGGGGCTCATCGCTGTCCAGGCTATACAGATCAGTATCGGAAGCGGCTTCGTCGTGGGGTCTGATGCCTTCGCTTCCACTGAACTCGGGGGCATCTTCAAAAATTTCGTCAGAGTCAGTGGGACTAACTGCAATAGCTGTCATGGCAGGGATGTGAACTTCCTCCTTTTCCTCGTTCAATGTTTGGACTTCCGATTCTGTTGCTTCCATTCGTGTTGCCTCAGAAGCCTCCTCTTCTGGCATGATAACTGAGGATGCTTCTTTTGTGTCATTTGATGTATTCTGCAAGGATTGGTCTACAATTTGTTCACTCTCTGTGGCTGTCTCTTCTTTTTCGGGTTCATCAGCGGCCGGAGGTGTTTGATTGCCAGCTCTACTTTCACTACGAAGACTACTGCTGCTCATTGTCCTTACGGGAATCTTTGAAAAACGCTTTGGGCTCCGTTTATGTTCGGTGGTTATTGAAACGTTACTGGGCACGATCTCCTCATTTGTGGTTGTAGATGGAGATTCTTGCATATCTGAAGAGATTGTGGGAATGAGGGTATCCTCAACGAGAACTTCACTTGTTGTAACGGTCTCAGCTGTGTTTTCAGCAATTAATAGCTGGTTAGGAGTAGGGATCAATTCGACTATTGAATGTTCTTCGGTTTCATTAACCACCTTTATGTCCTCAGATTCCCTAGGCACTTGGCTATCTTCAATTGGTGTCGATGTCAACTCTTCAGCAGCTTCCAATGTATTCTGTGTCTGTCGATTTGTTATAATAAGATTCTCAGTTTCACCAATATCTAATGGATTAGAATTAACGTTCTGTGCAGCTGCATTTATTTGGACTTCAGGTGAGGCTTTGAGTTGGTCGGTTGGTGCTTGTTCGGCAGAAATTGTGTCTTTTCCATTGGTTATATCCTCAACTGACTGAACATTAGATGCTTCACTAACTGGTTCTTTAGCAACCACAATTACATCGTCCTTTGAAATGCTATCCTTTTGTACCTCTTTGGTTTCATTTTGTTTTGGGTCAGCATCTTTAGGCAACCTAATCCGGTTAATGGGTTTCTGGCTAGATTCTCTAGATCGATTTTTCTTCGATTGTTGTGATCGCGTGCCTCTCCTGTTGGCGTCTCTGCTAGTGCTGGGTTTGTCATCAAGTTCTGGTTGAGCCTCTGGCATTTTAATATTAATTTCTTTAGTAGGCTTTTCAGTAGCTTCTTCTGTGGCTTTTACATTTATTTCATTAACTGGTTTACTTGCAGGTGGGGATTCCGTCAAAGCCATTTCTACTTTTGCAGGTTCGGTAATCTCAGTCTTCTGTGGTAGTTGTGGAGCAGCTTCCTGTGGGGTTTCCACTAGCGTTACTGGCTTCTCTAAGTCGTGGGCAGCTTCTTCTGGAGCTGCTTCTTTAGGTGCCACGTAGCTCTTAAAAACTATGCGTTCTGCGTCTTCTAGATCGTCCAGATCGTATTCCGTTTCGTGCCACCTCTCAGTGCCGCGATCAAATTCCAACTTGAAGTTGGCTATTTCCGTGGCGTAAATAAAACTGGTCGGAAGCTCTTCGCGTATTGTAGCTTCTCTTATGTTCGGCTTGATAAACTCTTCCATGATGTATATACCAGGATCAACACTTGGTGTAGGCTCCGGTTCAGGTTCCGGCACGGGCTCGGGCTCAGCCAAGCTGGACTGAGTTTTCACTTCCTCGCTCACAGGTTCGGTTTTTTCCATAAGCTCTTGCTCGACCTGCTGCACCAGATTAGGCACAATGTCCTGAATATGCTGCCAAACGAAGTTCTTTACATCCTCGGTGGACCGCTCCTCCTCCTGTCCAGATGGCTTCAGCGTGCTGATGGGGCTCTTCGTGAGAATCCTCATCACTTCCGGATCCGTTTCGTACTCCAGCTCCGGCTTGCCCTTAAAGGTTTCCAGCATGCTCTCGATGGATCGCAGCACTTCCTGGTTCTGCTTGGCCTGGTTCTGCTCCATGTTGCCTATGAGTATCTCCAGGTTCTTCAGCGTGCTGTCCTCCAACTGGTAGGGACTGGGAGTGGCATAGGTGGACTTGGCGGGACTTTCGTCATTGAGGTGCGTGTCAAAGGGATTGGCTTGGGCGCTGGGACCGGGACTCTCGCCGACCAACGGCGGCTGCAGGCAATCCAGGGCGTGTGTGTTCAGGAAATCATGGATATCTGTGCGGGCAAATGGACGCGGAGAGAGAAGATGGGAGATTATGACACTGCGATTGACTGAACCGGAGTCTACAAACTAACCCGACTTGGTGTCTGTGGCGGCCGCGCCACTTTCATTTTCAACGCCATTCGGCGAGCCCCAAATGCGCATAAGAAATGGTTTGAGTTGCGTGCGATTCAGCTCCAGCAGCGCCTGCTCCACATTACCTTGGTGCGCCGTCAGCGCGTTGACGATGTCGTCCCGCAGGAAGTTCCCCTTGGACGCCAGCTTGCGGTACTTCTGCTGTCGCTGCTGGATGCAGTCGGCCACAGCCTGCCACACGTTACCGCCGGAGCTGCGGAGCGCCTCACGCGCCTCGTTCTGGGACACGGTTCCAATGGTGTTCTCACCCTTCTCCTGACCGTACTTGGTAGACAGGCTCTGGACGGTCTGGACCAGTTTGTGCCAGTTCTCGCGCAGCCACTGAATGGGATGAGTGTCCGGGGAGCAGTACTTCAGTGCAGCCTCCAGCTCCTCCACCGTGAACTTGTAGAGCTCCAGCTCCTTGAGTATGATGTGCATCTCGGTTTCCGGATCTCGGGCAGGTTCGTGCTTCATGCCGAATGACTCGTGGGGCAGGTCGAATGGCGAAGTGGCTTGCTGGAACATATTAGGAGAAGTTAAAGGTCGAGGGAAGGATGTTTTCAATTAGTTCCTTTGGTTATATTAGTTCCCAACTTACATGCTGTATCATGCGAAGCTCGTTAATGAAATTGGGTCGCCTCGTGACCTGTCCAGAGCTATAGGGATCCAGGCTGTAGCCATCGTGGTATCTCAGATCATTGGCACTGCGATAGCGATCGTTCTCCTGCGTCAGCTGGGAGTTGCTGCGATAGTGAGGGCGTCGCTCCATTTTATTCGCCTCCGGGGTGGTCCTGAAGCGATCTGGCACAACGGTCGGGATCTCCTCCGACTTCGAGTTAAAGGGCAAGGCGTCATAGGTCTGGAAGTATTAGGTGGATTCAGCCAACGTCATAACGCCGATTTCTCGATTATTTACTTGTGTGGAAATGCTCTGAGGTGGCGGCGAGGTTCCCATTTCCACGGCCGCTACTTCTCGGGGCGGTGTTCCGCCACAGCCCGTGGATACCTTCTGGGCCTGCTTGAGCACCTTCTCCGCCTGCGCCTGTATGCTCTCATCCAGCGTATTCCAAATGTTTTCCACGGACTCTGGAACGGTACGGACGAGAGCATTAGCTTTAAGGGGCTTTAAGGGGCTTTAAGGGGGGTTCACCAACGGATTTAAATCAAACAAACTGAGAACGGCTTGGGTTGTGGTTTTGTTCTGTATTTCGTTTTCATAAATGCGTTAATTGTAGGGCTTACAGTTGATGGCTCTATTAGTGTACTAACTAGGTTTAGTCTTGAGTGGTTGATAGGTTGGTTGTGTCTAGGCCTTGGTGCCCTCGAAAAATGATATTCTTTTTTGTATCCTACCTTTGTGCAAAAAGCCCTTGGCCATTGAGTTATCAGATTCGTTTTCTGACGAAGTCTTAAGAGTGGACTTCGGGGCTGTCTTGACGGGAATACTCGACGCGTTCTTGGAGATGACAGTGGTTGCCGGTCCATTGGAGCGAGTGGCTGTGGCCTGCGAGGTTTTGGTAGAAACTGATGTCGCTGTTGCAGTACCAGTGCTGGCCTTCTGAATGGGTTTCTGGCCCTTCAACGAGGACTTTCGAACTATGTTGACTTCCGGCTTGGTTGCCACTTGGATCTTGCTTGGCTGTACGGTTTTCGCTTGTACTTGTGGCTTCTCCTCCTCCGATTTCTTGGACTTATTGGGCTGTGCCGGCGGCTTGCTGGGGGTCTTGCAGCATATGGAGCAGATTTTAATGTTTGGCTCGTTCACAAAGGTGCAGAACTCGCACTCCCATTCATGATCCGGCGTCGAGGGCGGTGGACCCAAGTCGTCGGTCTCAACAACCTCCTCGGGTTCGGGTGCTGCGGCTGGAGCTGTCTTGGCTTCGGCATCACTTTCAGAGGCGGTGACCTCTTCAACCACTTCCTCGTATTCCGAGTCAGTCTCCTGTTGCGCCAGAGCCACTTGCACCGCCGGCTTTGGCACCACAGCCGCTGCCTGTGTGTTCTCGTCCTTCATCTCGGGCTTGCGCTTCTGCTCCGCCTTCTTCGTGGACTTGTGCTGATCCGCTTCCTGGAGCTTCTGCTGTATCTTGGCCTGAACCAGGGCCCTGGCACCCGAGCCCTCCGACTCCAAGTCGGAGTAAATGCGACTGGTTCGTGCTGAGTCCGTGGCTGGTGGCTTGGTTCTGGTGAGGGTGCCGCCATTGCTGCCCTGGGAGTCCCGTCTTTCCGGCAACCACTCGCTCTGCACCGACTTGGCCACCGATCCACGCCGATCCCTGTGCACCTTTTGCTGCCTGGATCCATGCCCCCTCTGCTCCCCGTCCAACTCATCGCTAGCGATCAGCTGCGAGGCACTGGACAGGCGGCGCTGGCGGGTCTGATGGTGCTGGTGGTGCTGATGGTGCTGCTGGGAGCGCGAGGCACTGGTCATTCCCGAGCGGTTGGAGACCAGTGATCGGCGATCGTCCTGGTCGGAGTCCTCATCGTCCGTCAGTTCGTCGTCCACATAGCTACTGCGCTTACGCCGCAGGGACATGGACTTGCGGCTGGGCGTGGGCGAGGCGGCGTAGCGAGATCGGGAGGCGGCTCTGGAGGCGGCGGATGGCGGCATTCCCATGACACCTGAGGGGAGAATTGCTTTAGCTAAGGAACACTTATGGTTGATCCAGCTTACCTGGATGCATCATGGGATAACCGGGCGCCCCGGGATACATATTCGGCATCATGCCACGCTGGGTCATGAACACCGGCGGCGGGTAGTGGGGATGGTGCTGTTGTGGCATGTAGCCCGGTCCCACGTTAAGGGACAGGTTCGAGTTATTGAACTGTTGCTGGGAGCCAAATTGGGACCAGTCGTCGGGATGCTGGTGCTGCGGATGCTGGTGATGCGGATGCTGCGGCCAGCCAGGATGCTGCTGGCTCTGCTGACAGCCGGCGCAGTTGAGCTGCGCCAAGGATTGGGCCTGCAAGTTGGATTGGGAATCATATTTTACTATATATACCCTTTTTTTTGAGGCTATGAACTCACCTGCTGAATCCGCTGATTGGCCATCCAGGCACTGCCATTCTGCGCCTCAGCCACAGGACGACGCTGGGCCGTATTGAGGTTAAACACCGAGGTGCTCATCTGACGTCGCTGAGCGCCGGCTGCCTGTCGTTGTTGGAGCAGCAGGGAAGTGTGAAAGTTGTGTGAGTCATCCGAGAGATCGAAATGGGATGAGTTCAAACCGGATGACATGCTGCCGGAACGAAAATGCGAGGGCGATGGTGAAATGTTTGACCAGTGCTCGAACCCGGCTCCATTCAAATGCTGCGGTTGGGGGAATGGCCAACGAGAAACAGAGAAAGAGAGAGAGAGAGGAGAGGGAGAACGAGATGTGACGAGAGACGAGACAGATACGATACGAAATGCACAGCAAAAGTATAGATACAAATATTTTTAGCATGCCTTGAAGTCCAGGTTTCCTATTATTATATTTTATATAATGAGCTGTGTATACACGAATTAATTTACATTTACAGATTTCTTCTTCTAATTATTATGTATTTTAAATCATTTTGACTATCTCCGAGACCTTCATGATTATATATTAATTGGATTAATGAAATATCAACTTATAAGCAGATATAGGTAAGTTAGGGAAGAATGCAAAGGCAACACCTTAATATTATGATTTAACATGGACTTCAAGGCATAAATATTATAAATATTTATTATATTAATTACTAATTCATTTTTAATTAAAAAGGATCAAATCAATATATAGTACTCCTTGTTTTTTTGCTGTGCAGTGACAAAACAATAGACATGGACAATGAGTAGGACTCCATGGGCTGATATTATTGGGGGATATTGCCCACTTACCTGCTCGCTGTTGGCACTGAGATCCTGGCGAGCCTTCTGCTGACGGTACCGCTGCTGCAGAATGGCCATGCGATCCAGTGTGGCACTGGCCTTACTCTTGATCTTCTCGAGCTGCACCGAAGGCGGTCGCTGGATGGTGTCGAACACGGACTTGGGCGTTCCCGATCTGGAGGAACCGCCACCCTCGCTGCGCGGCGGCTCTGGGAGGGGACGGTTGTTCATCTGGCTGGCGGAAGCGAAGGTGTTGGCCACAGGCACTGGGGGCGTGGAGGCCCCGCCACCAAGCGTTCCCCGCCAGCCGCCAAGCGACTTGTGCGAGGGCGTGGGCGAGGGCGGCGGCAGCATCTGCAAAAGAGTCGGGTTGGGAGCCATTTCGGTTTTGGTTTCTGTTTCTCTTTCTTTTTTTTTTTTTGGTAGATGTAAAAAATATTCAAATTCAAATTCAAATTTTCGGTTTTGTTTCGGTTCGACTTGGGGCGTGCGTTGTTGTGGTTTTAAGGACGGTTTTATTGAAGCATTCAAATTGATGATTACAAACTTGGTACTACTTGGTAGCCCGTCGCGGGGCTGGCTTACGGGTCTAGGAGATCGTGCAGTGGCGTACCTGATCCTTGCGGCCCAGGAAGGGTGTCAGCAGGCCACGTTTGCTGCGACGCGGTGGTGCCACCGGAGGTGGTGCTCCGCCGCCCGCTGAAACCTTGGGGGGAATGGGCGGTGTGCCCTGCTCCACGGCCTGCAAGGAGGAATAGTGTTAATTTTTGGAGTACACTCCCTATGACCGGGATAAGCCCACCTTCCGCATGTGTTGCTTGCGCTTCGGATGCTTGTGGAACATGTCATCGCAGGAGGCGCAAAAGATCTGGCCGGCGCACTCGGAGCAAGTCACCCAGGGATTCTGGGAGCCGCACAGCGTGCACTTCAGTTTGTTGTCTATGGAAAAATTATGAATTAAAGAGAATTTAAAAATTATTAAAATAATTTGGAAGCTTATTATTAATCAAAACTATCAAAGTTTTCAAGACTCTTGCTCACCTGGCGTCTTCGTCCGTATCACTGTGGTCTTCAGGGGTTCGTTGGAGTACTGTTGCTGATTGGAGAACTCTATGACCTCGTAGTCTGGCTCAGGGGTGCTCTTTGCCTTGGGTGGCAGGGCGGGTGCCTTGGGCAGACCGCCACCCACTCCATTGGGCGGAGTGGGCGGTGGCTTTGGACCGATGCGGTCGTTCGCCTCGGTCTGTGGAAAAAATTTGTTGCAATTCGATATTTTTGCAGGGAGAAGGCTTCACTGGCAGGCACTTACCACCCAGGAGGGCATATTCCGGACATTCTTGGTCAGCAACTGTGGTGTCGTCATCTTTTGTCGTTTTGTTCCTTGGGAAGCTGCCGGCTCGTTGATGTCTCGCTTAGCTTGATTGGCTTCTTATTTGATCTAAATTGGGAAAGGAAACATTACATATATAATCATTTTTAGATTTTGCTATTATATAGAAAAATTCTACAAAAAAATGCTTTAACTGTGTCCCATTTCCGCACTTTTGCCGCCATTCAAACGACTTGAAACTCAATTAAGCTGTCAGAAAAATGTGAATGCATAAATATGCATATTTTTAGCCGGCTCACCCAAATTCCGGAGGCAATGTCCCAGAGGGAAGGTGCTCTCGCCAAATGCAATTTCGACTGCGAGGAGGCGAGGCTGTGCACAAAACCAAACGCAGCCAGAGTTAGATCGCGAATAAACCCGCTAAATTTAGGCTAAACTACATACATATATCTCTGAGCATAGAACAAATACAAAATATTTTTTTGGCATACAATCGGCGGGCTTGTTTATTTATGAAAATGCGAAAGAGGGAAGCGCTGTTTAGTGAGTCACTTGGCTGTCAACGTGGCTAAGTGGCTGAGAAATCGAGAAAATAAAAGACTGCGATATGGGAGAGGAAATGGGAAAGAGAATGGGGCAAAAAAGAGTGAACAGAGAAATATTTTGAAAACTCTTTGAACTGAAGAGAAGTGAATTCTATTTTAAACCTGTGTGTTGTAAATTTGCAAAAATATTGGAAAGGCAAATAAAAGCATAATAATCAAATTGAAATGAGAAAAGGTAAGCAAACGAAATAAAAGCGGAGAGAGATGCTGAGAGAAAAGTGAGAGAGAAGTGAGAGAAAAGTGAGAGTAGATTTTGTATCTAAGTTTATTCTGACGCAGGTGGTTCTCCATAAGAGGGATACCCTTTAATTTTCAATTTCCCTATCCCATGAAGGCTTAATTATGGAAAACACAAAATCTAAAATAGCAGTCAAGGACCTAAAGGTGTTTTTTGGTTATTTAAAAATGTTGTAACAATTTTATAATGTACTGGCAAGAGTTGCAGAGAAGCTTTAATAGTTTGGTAATAGATAACCATGGCTTGCCCTTTTAGTTTTGATATTTTATTTTATATTTTATTTATGTGAGTGAGAGGCAGTTCAAAATATTTAAAATTAAAAGGTAAAACTTAAACAGAAAACAAAAGTAAGAAAAAATGTCAATGTTTCTTCGGGTATGCCTTTAAAAGATAAGAGGATATTTTATTAAATATTAGAGCTTAGAAATGGCTAAAGAAATTAGACAAATAATTCACATTTGAATGTATTTTGATTGAACAAATTCGATCGTAGTAGGACGTTTCGAATTATTTCCGAATTGGTAGTGTTCTTTATTAATACTTTTAGTTTAAGTAGTTTTCACAATGCATATGAACTGCTTGAAAATAAATAACTTTTAGTTCAAACTGTTTTGGACTGCCAGTTGATCTTTCCCTAAAAACTAGATATGCATTTATAGCATTTTATATAATGCATAAAATATTATTCGCATCCTGATAGAAGAATTCCTAAAAGAAAATCATTTTAAATTGTTGGTATATCCTAGAACTTTGTATTATAAATTAATTAATAAATTAACAATTGCTAAATTAACAATTGCTTAAGCAGAATTGACAACTCAAAGAACCTTATTAATCTTGACTATTTGTATAATAATAAACAACATTAAAAGTGAATATTCAATAGTTCTTTATAGCTCGCTTACAAAAATATCCAAATGACCTATATTAAACCAATAACAAAAAGCCAAAAATACTTAAAAATTTCGTCCAGACAGACACTTAAATATTTTTATGCAATAATTATGTGCATGGTGCTCCATAAAACTTTTACACAAATGTACGGCATAGACGCCTTACTCAACATAGTCGACCGAACGTTATATTTTTCTTTTTTGGCTGCGCACATCGCGTATACGCAACGTGTTCACTTTGGCCTGCACTCCCATTTGCCTGGCGCACTATTTTAGAAACCTTCTGCAGCTTGTCCATAGCTGTGTTCGCTGAAAAAAATGTGTCACACTGCGCAGCAATATTTATGAAAGCCGCCTGCAGTGGTCGGATGAGCATGAGCATGAGCACGAGCCCATCCCAGCCCATCCCAACCCACCGCCTCATCCGAATCCGCCTTCGCCGCCGCGGCGTATGCCCGGCGTCTTCTAGCGACAGCTGCCCTGGGAGGCAGCCACCGAATCGAACGGATCACACACGCACGCACACTCGGCCAGAGAAAAAGTTTTTATTTTTTTGGGAGAACGTTGGGAACTATTTTTAAACGTTTCTTTGGCTTGCCTATATTTGCGTTTATTTTATGCACCATTTTTCATTATTGAAACTTTGCCGAATTAACAGCCAAAAAAATATTCAAAATTTGCATGTTTGTATACTTTTCGATTGGCCTTTTATTGATTGTTGAAACTGTGCGAGATGCCTTGAACTTTCTCATGGAGCGTTTTGTGTGTGTTAAATTTAGCCACTTTATATTTAGAACACTTTTTCACTTAAATCGATTTAATTGTCTGCAGCGTTCCTGCTTCTTATTTTTGTTTTGCCAATGAACTCTGCGGATGGAACAGCAAGGGGTTTCGCCGAATACAGAGGTCACTTACATAATTCGATTTCACTTGACGCGTCGCGCCGCACTCAAAACTGCCACTGCCAGCTGGTAGCACATGAATATATATATATATATATATATATAGGAATATATATATTTCTAATGTCTAGCCAGAGAGCGACATGAAAGTTCTGCTGCTGCGGTCTCGTTCGGCGATCGTCTCCCAGCAAACTGAAATCACAATCGGATGCTAAACAGCATTTTTACTGCAATCGTCGGTCCCCGGTCGTCGCTCGAGTAGGAAGAAGTCAACGCAGATCTCAATTCTCAATTCTCAATTCTCATTTTGTGTGGCTTTTCCCCTCCATTTTGTCTTCTTCAGTCTCCGCCTCGTGTCTTCTCTTATCTATTTTCAGTATTTTCGCGTTATTTTATAAATATACATCGTTTCCGAGTCGTATAGAACATTTTGGCTGCGAGACGCTGTCGCGCTTGTGAATAACATCAATTTTTTTTTTTGAAAATTCTCTTCCTTTGTCTGCTTCGTTTTGTTGTTAAACATTTTGGCCAACGTACGCAAGATCTGCATAATTTATTACTAGGTGTTCAGAGGAGGCTTCCTGTATTTTTGGATGGTTTCTTCAATGAAAGTGGAATTTCCACTTTTAATTTTAAATTTACATTAAGGTACCTAAAAAGTAAGGCTAAGAGAGTTTATAGAGACTTCTTGTTATAATCATAATCATCTACATAAATATTTTAGGTGAGAAGAATATATAAACCTATCTAAGAATATATCCTACTAATTGCTTATGGATGATTCATGAATCCCCAGTCTCAAAGAAACCCCTGAATCTTTCATTGGGTCAGACCCCAGCATTAATTATGATTTATACCAAACAAAGGCCATGGGGATCTCCTGCCTGGCAGTGCTCACACTCAACCACCGGCTGCCCATAAAAAACAGCATCCATAACTCCCAGATCGGGCAAATGGCAAACAATAATAAAAATATCGGCACGGGCCACCTGCTGCCCCATTCGGCGGAGGTGCAAATCAAATAGCCATTTGAGGCGAGAGATGAGGGTGAGATGAGGGCGTTATGAAGCGAATTATGGAATTAAGGACCACCCGCGGTGGGTTCGTGAGGGGTCTCCGTCCGATAGCCGCTGGAGGGTCTAAAAATAAATACAATGCATAATAAATTGGCTGCGACAGAGTCAAAGTTCGATAATTGCAGACACGCACATCTGCGGGCCCACCCTTTGACCTTGGCCGGGTGCTGCTACTGTTACCCACCGCAGCTGATGCCGCCTCCCCCCGTTGACGCAAGCCGAGGTGCCTTCGGCTGGATCAGCTGTCCCCCAGCTGGGCGTAAACAACCCGAAATGCCGGCTCTCTCCCGTCAAGCTTTTTGGGGGAGCTTCTCGTGTAGAAAAGCGACAGCTTTTCACGAGGAAAACCTCTCACATGTAGATGACGTGTAAATTACGGCACACAATCGATAACAGCTGCTCGCTCGGAAAAGCCCACGGAAAATGTTAAGTGGAAGTTCAGGCCATGTCGGCTAGCATTTTCCGGCTGCACTCGTGCAACGTTCCTTTCGGGCAATGGACGCGTGTGGAAAGCCGAAGGGAAATCACTTGCCGCCAGCCCCGCATCCACAATATTGCGTGTACAAAAGGGGCGTGTGCGTGACTCCCAGCGAGTGTGTGTGTGTGCCGAAAAAGTAGTAAGCCCCTTGGGTCCTCGATGAGTAGATGCAAAATACTAAACGCTAGAAAGAAGTGCCTTTATGTTTTACCGATTTTCCGGGCCTCGTACTTTGCGTAATACTAATTAAATCACGACGATCAAAAGAGTCCCCCAGTTTGTCTGCATTGTAACCCTTTCCCCCGAAGAAGCCCAAGGCTAAGTGTTGCAGAAAGTGAATTTATGGGGAAAAGAAAATTGCATAAATTTACGGTTGACTAATAAACCTCAATAATCAAAATCTATCTGGAATATTTGTGGAAAAACTGAGAGTTTGGAATCAAAGCAAAGATTAGGGAAAGAGGTGTCCATGAAATGCGCCAAAAATGCTGCTGCTACTGCTGCTGCTGCTGTGTGCGAAGTTCACCTTCAACCGACTTGCATGTCATGCAAACATATGAAAAATCGATACTGAAATTCGCAGCGGAAGCATCAGCCGTTGCACACTCTTATTAGCCACAACTGAAGCCACACTGCAGAGCTGCAGTGAGTCTGAGGGTAATCCCAGGACATAGCCTAGATCACACAGGAATCACAGGCAGGTGAGAGCACAGCCATGGTGGACGCCAAGCCGCAGGCAGCGGCTCCGGGTGCTGTGCCGGGAACACCACCGGCTAGCTTTGCCGGAGAGCGGTCCAAGATCAAGCTATTTATGGAGCGAACGCCCAGCATCGGGGCCCTCAAGTCCAAGTTCCTCACAGTGCTGGGCAATAGCAATGAGCTGCTCAACGGCATATCAAATAAGGTAAGCGAACTGGGGCAAGCAGCGTGACTCACGCTCAATTAAATTACTAATTATAATTATAATAATATAAAGAACATTTTATTGTAACTTTTAAAATAAAAATCCATGATTTGTTCGTAGAAATTATGAAATGCAGATAAATTTAGTTTTTGATTGAAATTGAAAGGAGGCAATCAAGTATTATTGATTTCAAATTCTTTATAAATATGATTTTATTTATTTAGTAACGAAATCTTGATTTAAAATAATTTTGGAACCTCCTCATGGTCACAGTCCCTGCTGACACCATGACCTGTGGACCGGCTACTAATCACGACCCACTCACGCACACCTCTAGGGCCGAGCTGCTGTTAGCCTTGGTAATGAACGCGGCAAGAGGTGATTGGGGGTGACGCTGGGCTGGACGGGCTGATGTGTGTGTTTGTGTGTGTGTGTGGGTCGGGTCGGTTCTATGCTGCAAAGCGACTGACACTTTGATAGCTTTGTTGTGCTGTTTGTTCTTGCCATTTCCGCTTTGGCGCTGCACTCATTTGACCTTCACTTTGAGGCCCCAATCTGCGTTGTGCTCGAGGCTGGAATTGAAATTGGGTGGCGCATTCTCCACTGCTTCCTTTGTACTTGACTTTATCTTGCTCAGAGCAACGCAGCCTCGTCCTTGATGTGAAATTAATTACATAGACGCCAGGCCAAGTGAGAGAAAAGGGGGCAACAATCGACAAGTATTGGGATTATTCCTTAGCTGGAGCGCCCATTGAATGCATTGGTAATACATATCGACTGTATATAGTATATAGTTTCCCATACACAAGTGAAATAGCTCCATGGAATGACAAAAAGTCGTATGGCGTTACGCATCTTATAGATTATAAAACATATCTTCTCCTTTGTGTCCTTGCAGCTGACGCTGAGCAGCAGCAGCAGTGACTCGGACTACTGTGATGACGACGAGGATGTGCCCAAGTGTGAGTATTCCTTAGTCTTACTAATACTTAATAGCTTTAATACAACGGATTCCTCTTGCAGTTGACGAGAGCATTGACTACACCAAGATCGACTTCGAGGGGCGGCGGGTGAAGGCTCGACGAGCGCACGAAGAGATCATCTCGGGACGGTATCGCCAGCCCAATTTGGCGCCGCGTAAGTCCCTTATCCTACATTCTATACCAATCTATAATATATTTGAATAATTTATCATTTTATCCCACTGCAGGTCCCCGCCTGGAACCGTCACGCGGCAGGCATGCAGCCAACAAGCTGGGTGGACCGCACCGCTCGAGCTCCTCCTCCAGCAGTTCCGGCGGCAGCAGCAGTGACGACAGCAGCTCCATGTCGCTGCCCGAGAACCTGGCTGCCCGCTCCCACGACGTGAGCAGCACCACGCGCTCCGATTCCATAGAGTCGCGCCACTCCGGAGGCTATGAGAGGGCCAGGGCCATAGCCGGAGCCCGGCGCAGCGAGATGGACATGCAGAAGGATATGCAGAGAATTGGCGAGCTGGTTGAGGCCCCGCCGCCACACATTGATGTGCAGCCTCCCACGGAGGGAATGGGAGCAGGAGCAGGAGCAGTGGGCGGAGCAGGATCTGGAGGGCGGCAACAGTGGGCTGCCGGCAGTAACTCTATGCGCTTGCCGCCGCGCAGCCGCACCTCTAACAGCAGCACGCTGACCAGCCTCAGGGACGAGCCGGAACAACTGCTGGCCAGCCCGAGCATGGAGTCCACAGACTGGCGGCACTTCATCCGCTCCGAGTCGCAGAATTCGGTGCCATCGTGGGCCTCGTCCATCAGCCTGGACTGTAGGGCGGGCGAGGAGCCTGTCAAGGAGTTTATGAAGCACTTCACCGCCATGCTCTTTGGCGGATCACCGGGCACCGTTGATCTGGAGCTGAAGTCCGAATTCGGGGTGCTGCTACGGCTAGAGATCGGCCGGCTGTGGTTCACGCGCTTCCTAACCGAGCAGCGCCACAAGTCCAAGCGGCTCGACTCGGTCACCTTCGGGGGCCTGGCCCAGTACTTCGCCCTGGCCCTGTTCGAGTGCAGTGAGTGCGAGGACTACGGCCCGGCGGCGGTGCTCATGAACCTCTGCTTCCTCTTCTACCACGAGGTTGAGGTACCCGGCTGCGACCCCTACCGCGAGTACCTGTTCACCTCGCTGCGCCAGCAACCCATCTGGCAACAGATGCGCTTCTGGAACGCCATCTTCCACGACGCCCTTCAGGCGGAGCGGGAGCACCGTGGCCGGAGCCAGCTAAGGCGCCAGCAGCGCCGCCAGCAGAAGCAGCAGCAGCGCCAGGCGGCAGGCGGCACGGTGGAGGCGCCTCCTCCCTCGAAGTCACCGCGCAAGCAGGGCGGTGGCGGCGACTCCTCGTCTAGCTCATCGCATCAGGCCATCCAGCCGGCGACCACAGGTTCCGTTCAGGCCAGCCGGAAGCAGAGCAAAGCCAGCGGTGGCCAGCCCCAATCAATCAGGGAGCCAGAGGACATTGCATTTCGGCAACTTGGGTAGGTAAAGCAACGATCTCAGCTTGGGAAACTTGGATTTAATGAAATCTCCGATTTATTTGGATATTTCACAGTGCCTTGACGTGCAACATGCACTCTCTGGGGACGTCTCAGGAATTGTGCCTCGACTTCCTAAAGAAGAACGTGGTGGCTCTCAACCTATCCAAAGGTAAGGATTAACTGCCAGTGCTTTGGGTTTACAATTAATGTGATTATTCTTTGATCTCAGACAAAGCCAAACTCATCAGAGACAATATCTATCGAATGTATCACGAGACGCAACTCTGGGGAGCCCGACACACCTGAGGTAAGCTCTGATTTGGTATACAATCCATTGCTCTACTCATTCCTGTATCTTTGACAGCAGCAAAAAATTGTGAAAGTACCTAACAAAATCGTGTTTCAATCTTCGTCTCAAACAAACCTAAACTTTTGTCTTAAGTCAGCCGACAACTCCAAGCTAATCCAAACTTAAATTAGCAGATCAATGAAGTTTTATCCGAACTCTGATGTTTTTACTCGTGTTGTTGTAACCATAAAGATAGCTTTGAGATAGTTGGTATTCCTGTAACTGACTTTGATATCAAAAAGGGAAAGATTGCAAGGGAACATGTATCTAATATCTGTTTACATTACATTTAGAACATCTATGGTGTACTATCATTTTCCTTTTGCAGACAATTTATAAAGCCCATTGGTAGCTAAGAAATATTCTTTTAATTCTAATTTTATCATTAAATTGTACCGAAACATATCTGCAAAGATTTATTCGCCTTGTTTCGATTACAAAGAAGGAATCATCACTCTGATCTCAGATCAAAGTCAGCTATAAGAACACCATTGTCATCACTGAGAGGTATTGGAACATCTAAGCAAAAACTGACATGTACATGTATCTATAAATTGTGATAATAATATTTTGTGATTACTTTATATAGACCTAAATACCTAAATATGTGTACCAAAAATTATGCAATACAAGTAGCTAAAATATCGCAGTTTCAAGTTGTTACTAACAGAAGATCAATAAAGTGCAATATATCATATGTTTGTAATGTAAGAGATAATATTTCGCTATGGTTTAATACATCTGAATTAATAAAAATTTGTCACTTACTATTAATGAATTCTGACCATTAAATGGGCGTGACAAAAATATCTCCCTTGACTTCGTTTGAATTATTAAAGTAAGTATGTATTTTTTGATTATAAAAGAAATATAATATAAAATATCTTATACCATGAAGTCATCCATGGTTGGCTAGTGACCAGATTTTGAGGAATTAAACTATATTTTGTCATTCGTTATTAAAAAGTTTAAAAAGGATTGTGTCTAAAATAATGCCTTCATTACATTTGGATGAGAACTCTGCTATGCCGACGAAAAAAGCAATCAAAAGTATGCTAACAAATATAAATAAAATTATATATATATCTCATTTTACGAATATATATGTATCTTCATAAAAAGGATAGGGAAGCTTCATTCACTGCTTTACTAACTTTAAAAATAACGAAGATCTTAACAAGTTAGTAACAACATGCACTGAAAGTGTATTATTTGAAAATACAGTGCAAGTTTGTGTTACTTTTTATTAAGCAAGCATTAATATTTTTTTAAAAAGAAAACATAAATTGAATTTTTGCTCTACACCCAAGAAACCGTAATATATTTAAAAAGTATTAAGATCCCAAAATCGTAGAAAAACCATATATAACGCTGCTGCTAATCGGAGAAACCAAACAAAAATACCCACAAATACTTATGATCTTCTTTATTTTTTTTTTAATTGTTGCAACACAAAAACATAATTCGCTTAACTTCATTTTATTTGCATTAAAAAAAGAAACAAAACTGCGTAGTTGGTTAGTCGCTTGAACTTGGCTGGAATTTCTTTGTTGCTGCTTGTAGAATTGCACTAAATCGAGGTTCTTGAATACTTTCCAGTTCGAAAAACATAATCATAATCGACACGCGACTTAGGTCAAGACGTTATATTATCCGAGATTTTCATAGGTTTAACAATGAAATTTATTTAATTACTTTGTAAGAATTAAACGATCTAGGCATTTAAGAGTAAACAAAGAATTGGCTGGCGTGCTATAACATTTATAAATACAAACTAAATACACAACTGACGGAGAAACTAATGATCGCAGTTACAAGGACTCGTAATGAAATAATATGATAAATATTAATAACTAATAGCAATAGACAAGCCTGAAGCTATAACAACAATTGCGGATGTACGGTTTGAACTTTATATTTTATGGTTTTGTTTTGATTTTATTATTGGGCCAGATGTTCAGAGTTCAAATTGACGCTCGAATAATTCTCCTCTTATAAATATATACAATACACTTGAAAACCTAGGGTCGCTATCTCTGTCCATATATAACTATATATGCGCGTGTATATATCTCTTGTATTTAGGTAGGTGGTAGTTGATCTCCGACGCGGTTGCCATATCTTCGCCCAGCATATGGCTAGTTGTTGCGATCACAAGTTAGCGCCCCTATACCCTCGGGCTTAGTTCACGATGATCTGGAAGGTCACGGACCCCATACGATCGCGGGCGCTGCCGCTGTAGATGATGTTCTGGGCCCAGGCACGGCACTCAACGTCCAGCATTTGGCCCTTGGGCGGCGAATTGAACTGCACGGCGACCAGGGGACTCAGATAGCCGGGCTGGTTCAGATACGGGTAGTAGTGCAACGGGAATCCCTGGCTGGGGAAGTACTTGATGTTCTGGAAGTTCTCCTTGTCCTTGCTCAAGTGTCCGTTGCAGCTCACCCAGATTTGTTTGCGCTGAAATGGGTAAGTAATATCATTATTATTATGTTAGGAAATATATCTAAGGACCCAAGGCTCTTATTACCTCCTCCACGGCCGTTCCGTTGATCACCTTCTGGAGGTCTTCGGGCATATCCTTCTGTGGCGCATCGAACACCTTTGGTGTCCAGCCAAAGATCTTGTTCAGCTTCAGGAATATGCAGGGCTGGTTGGCCTTGTAGCCATAGTTGTTGGCCTTGGAGCAGTCGCCGAACAGGTCCGTGTTAAAGACGCACACCTCGCTGGTGTCGTGGGTCTGGCCATAGCTGCAGTGCTTCATCTCCCGACCCTCGGTGTGGTTGTAGTCTGCAAGGTTACAGGAGTCTGTATAAGCGAGCTCTCTTGAGATCTTTGTTGGCAAGCTTACCTCGGAGGAAGTCATCGATCAGCTCGATCCAGTAATCGCTTTCGGCCGGCTTCTTGCCGTTGAACTCAATCACCGATCCGCGCTCTGTCTGCTCGCTCAGTGGACGGAAACCCAGGCCGGGATTGGTGCCTATCAGCGAGTCGTGCAGCTTCCACTTGGGTTCCGAATCGCTGATGGTGGACAGGAGACCCTGCATGCAGATGGTGAAGAGGGCGGCCAGCACGATATAGAAGATCGTATAGAACAGCAGCAGTTGACCTGGAATGGAATTAATATATTTAATATTTATTTACCAAACATTGATAAAGTTATTTGTTGTTTTTAATTTAATTGTTATATGAACTGATATGAGCTACTGATGAGCTTTCGTGGTGTTGGTAAAGCAAATAATAAATAAAATTAATTAACCCAACCCTTACTGCATCTCTATCTTTTGTATCTCATTTGCCAGCGAATTGATTGTCTTTTACAATACTGCGTTCCATTGCGGAACTGAATAAATGGGTGGGGGATCTGGCCATGAATAAGGGGGGGTGGGTATGGGGAAGATGGGGCCGGGACTTATGCAATCCTAACGAGCACGCAGCTAATCGAACGCTTACGACAAATGCAGTAAATAAGACCAGAAACAACAAACAGAGAGCCAGAGAGACTTGAACGGGGGACCCGGCGTTTTGTGTGTATTTCAATGTCATTAACATTGACGACTCAGCTAGAATTCAGTGGATGCGCAGTGTTCTGTCGGCTGTTTGTTACTTTCGCAGCGGACACCGGACACCGGACAGGGGACACGGGACGCCGGCCAGCGGACACCGCACACCGCACACCGGACACATCGGCCACCACCGGACAGGGGCCAAGCCCAAAGCTATTGCATAAATAAGCGACAACATCGACTATTCCAAATTGACAGCGCGCCAGAGAAAAAGCGACCGAGGCAGGCGACTGTTGTCCACTGGAGCTCAAATTCCCAAACAAATTAATCGTATGAATGAATATCGAATACAATGCATGGCTCCCAGTGTGTACAGCAGGTAACAAAAGGCGGGAGGAAATTACTTGGGGTTGGTATTGACCTGCTTGAACGCCCTGTAGCCTCTGGGGGCTGCCTTGGCTGGCCATCGTTTCTTAAGGCCTTTTTCCACATAAATTTCTCAGCTGCTCATACAAATTTTAAGGGGCTCAAGGATTGAGGTGTCCTGCTTACGGTTAGTTACATTTTTAGTCCAGAAATAATCTCATCACTAAGATAAACTACTTTTCAGATGAAGCATGAGTGTATTTCAAGACCTTTTATAATTATTTTAGATACTTTTTTCCCAATATACCTTTCTCAATTTCATTAATAGATTTGATTTTATATTTTTGGACACAATCTTAAATTTATGCACCCAACTACAAGCCGAGGTGCCACTGTGATTCACTTCTCCTTATTTTATCACAAATTTATAGGGTCAGGAGTAAATGGGAGGGTGGTGGTCTTTATCGCTTCGAAATTCTATGACACGAGCTATCAATTGGTAATCGATGGCCTTGCTGCCAGTCGGTTGGTAACGACTTTTCCATATTTGAGTTTTCAGAAGCTCATCAAAGTTGCAGAGAGCCCAGCAAATGGCTCTGCCGGCTGTTGCCATGTCCGAATGAAAATAATTGGGTTCAAGTACAAGGAAATAAGTTTGGCAATGACCAGCCACAGAGACAGACGACACCAGGGGCAGACCATCCGGCCTGGCGGTATGACGCCAGCCAGCCAGCCAGCCAGCCAGCCTGACAGACGTCCGTCGAGCAGCAGCGGCAGCAACTACAACCCCGGCAGGCCAATTCCACACCAAACCCAGACCCATCAAGGTGGGACGTCGCGACCGCCTGGGGCGTTTGTTACCAATATCCGATGTATAATGAATTCTGGTCTACATGCTTACGATTATATGACGGCAGAGTCCCCAAAACATTCTTATGTCTTCGCCCAAGGAGGGACCGCCATTGCCTTTGCCCACCCAAATCGATAAGTCTACTCCAGTTCAATGGGTGCTCGTGTACAGGCTAGCGACTTGCATATGTGTCGATTTCTACTATATATCCCTACTACATATATACGTACACTTTTCAAGTCCAGAGTATATTTATCTGCATCTGTTGGCATTTTTTTGTTGGATAGATTAGGTGCCACAGTCCCACAGCGGGTGTTGCATTAGTAGCAAAGTCATAAAAATATGCTTTTCCCTAATATACTTTTTATGGCTCTGTGGCGAGTTATAGTAAAAACTTTATAGCGGGAAAATTAATTTTTTGTTTTATCCAGCACACAGTAATGATGATAAATAAATTGACCTAAATGCAATTCATTAATGGAATACTTTCAGGTCATTAGTATCTGGTCAATTAGGAAATTTTCCACTTGTAGAATTTTAGGCCTTTTTGAGATTTTGTTTATATTTTCAATACATTTGAATGCCGCGCCGCGTTCAATTTTTGGCATTTTCTTTATGTTTTTTTTTTGCCTTGAAATATATTTCTTGCCTGTACTTACGCGGGAAGACCAAAAATAACCTAGAGAATCATGCAGAAATGAGAACACTCAAGCTACAGAGAGATGGCCAGCTGAAATGAGAGAAAGAAAGGCAAATGCTAGAAGGAAGGAAGTGTGTGGCCATCACTCAGGACTTATCCAACACTTATATAAAAGTCAAACAAGAAGTCGGCAGGAAGTATCAAGTTTATGCATAACAGTAAATGCGACTCATGGAGAAAACTTTATTTATATGACCTGCCACCCCCCACCACCTACCACCACTGGTTTCATTGTGCAACCAGTCATGGAGTGGTGGTGCAACTCAGTGACCAAGTTTTAATAATAACACTCGACAATCCGGCTTCATCCGAGCGTCTGGTGCTGGTGCGGTAAACAAACTTAAAGGGCCCGTGACCCATATAAAAAGCGCCACTCCCGCTCCGACTGCTCCCCATCCCAATATCCTTGCCAGCAGGAAACCCAACCCAAAACGCTACGTTTGCATGACCAACGATTGATAGCCTCGCTCCTCCGTGCTAGACGTGGCACTGGTCGTCACCCAAGTGGACCCACCAAGGCCGGCTAAAGTTAATAATTTAGTTACGTGCCGGACGCACATATGGCCAGGATCCGGGGCAGCTCGACAAGCGCTAAAAACTGCCCGCCGAGTGGCTTAATTTGCACATTTGGCCAGTAAGCGGCGTAATTGTGGGAAATCGGCTAACGACTGGCACATGTGCAGCCGGAACTCATTTGGGTAATGAAGGTGACACCCCAGATAATCATTCTATTGCACTTTGTTGTATTTTGTTTTATCTTTTTATTATTTTTCAACATTAATCTTTAGAAAAAGCGTTTTAAATCTCTTAATTCACTTGTCTTTTTAACGAGTAGATAAGTTGCAAGAAAAAGAATTTAAGTAAAAAATACAGAGTAAGTAAATAAAAAAATACAATGCCAACTCGCCCCATAAAGTACGAGAGCTCAATTCCGAATTAATTTGCATTTTTTTCAAGATTTTCGGTAGCTAAAAACAGTGATGAAAAATCCGCAGTACTTACAAGTCCTTTTCCCTCCTTTTTTTCTTATTGTGTACATGGGCGCAAGCTCATAAACGGAACTCAAAGGAAGCAACAATTATGACGCCACCGAGGCGAAAGTCCCAGCCAAGGAGCAAAGGAAACGAACAGAGAACGGGGAGACCAAGGATGCAACTTGTTGGTGTCTGTCATCATTATCCTCATTACCCAAGGACCACATCCAGGCAGATTGAGTGGATCCCTTGCCGCTCCACATCGCCCGTTCCCAATAAGCCGTCCCGAATGAGAGCGACGTCCGTCTCGGTGGCGCCGCTTTATTTGTTGCTGCTCGCCGCACCCTTTGTCAATGCGTCACCACCCCCACAGACACTGCCACATTCGCTGGCACACACTCACACACCCTGGCCGGCCTCCTCCTGCGGCCATCTTTGGTGTCCTCGGTGTGCCGTGGGCCTATAGCCTACTTTGCGGCATTTTAAGTGAATTAATTTCACATGTTAACGATGGGTAGGGATGACCCGCCCACGGCAAACATTACAAGCGTTTAGTTTGCTGATTATTTCGGGGAGGAACTCCTCCTCCATTCTGAATCCAACTTTTTATGATTTTCCTTTTTCTTTTTGTTCTGGCCAAATTGGAAATTGCCGATTACTTAGACTTGTTGGGCATAGGCCAACAAAAACGTGTTGTTTACGCAAAAACTTTTTAGTTTTTTTCTTTGTTCTTTATACAACGCAGGGTTTTATCTTTTAGCAGAACATATTACATTTTAGGGAATGTACTTATGTATACATATATGTATGTATGTATATATGAGAATGTGGTTTATATTCTTTATCGAAAACAATGACTAATATAAATATTTTTTATATATTAATATTAAATGAAGATAAACCTATGAATTAATTCAGTTTTTGTTTGTTTTTTTGGTATCTTTCAGCCTTAAGTTTTTACATATAAATGGTAAATATTTTTTCTTAATGTTTCTACATAGTTTTTTCCTCTTCTTTGTTATACAAATATTTTATATATTTTGTATAACCCTCATTGAATATTTCACATTGCAAATATGTGTTTATTAACATGTAGCTTTGCTTTAATTAATTTATTTTTTATCCCAAATATTGTGACAATCAAATGCTAATATGAAGCTAATATTCCTTATTTTATTTTGGCTTTAAAGTTGAAAAGGCAGTATAAATGGGATAGAGAAGTGAAGACAAGTATTTAATTCAATAGATAAATAATTAAATTAATCTCAGTCTATAGACTAAATAGACTAGTTTCCTGCGCTTTAATTCAATTGTGTTTTTTATCGCAGACTTTGTCGCTATCGTGACAATTAGTTAGCAGCATGTCAATGTAAGCAGTCGGCGGGGGGCGTGCCGGGGCTATTGATGGGGAAATGAGATGTAACCGACCAAATCCAGTTTGAACCGGTTTCAGGTCGATTAGAAACTGGATACGGCACGGATTTAGCTAAGATTCCTGATGCATTGTGGGCAAACTTAATTTCTATAAGAGACTTTCACAAGCTTACATCAAAAATTTTTAGAAAAATAATATATATTTCGTATACTATTTGAGACACAAATACTTCAGATTTACTCATAGCTTTGAGTTTATATATATCTTGGTGTACTAATATATTTATAAACATTTATAAAGCTACTTGTTCTGATAATTTGTGGAATTTTAATGCATAACAAATCATGAAATTAAATTAAAAATACAAAGTCAATTAATGATCCGAATCCCAGACTAACAGAGTTTTTCTGTAACAAGGTATGTCCGTTGTACAGCAAATCAGAATGTGTAACAGAGCGAAAGCATTTCCAAAAACAAAAATAAACAAAAACCCGCTAAACCGGTTCACCGAGAAGGCTTATCCCCGGCCAACAAACGAACAACCTATCACGAAACCAAACAACGAGTTCTCATTGCGTTAATTAATGAAAACCAAAGCTTGAAATCAGCTCCAAATCGAAATTTTCTCTGGAGATTATGAAGCACATTGGAAATATTAATGTGACTGTGTCGATCTGATCTTTTGCCTTCCCCCAGGGTCTTATTAAATTAGTCGCTTGTAGGTGAAAAGTGTTGTGGAAAATTCTGTTCAACTAATGCACTGCACATGGCAAAAATTACCAAGAAATAAGCAGAGGGAAAACGAAAGGACATGCAGCACGAGCTTTGTTTAATGATAGACATTAGCTGACGGCTGGCCAAACAATTTTAGCCATGAACATTGAACAAATACTTCATTAAATTGCCACACACACATATCCAATGGCCATCTGCTCTCTGTGGCAGGTGTGTCAACAGGAGGGTTAAGTTCTTTTGGGGCTTGGCTGCCATAACAAACGCATTGAGAATTAGGCGAAAAATTCGGGATCAACATAAAAAGTTATTAGAGATAGGTACGCTAATTTCGCAAATAAATTATACATCAATTTGAGCATTTCGATAAAACCCGAAACGAATCCGGCCGCCAACTTAATGAAAAGCAAACATATGACGTCAAGAGAACTTTTCAGCGTGTTCTGTGTGCCCCATTGAAAACCCGATAAGGCATTCGAACATCTGAGCGTCGAGGGATCCACTTACGTGCCCCATATACCCAGAGAAATGTACATAACAACGCAGAAATTCTGGTATTGGAGCTGTGCATTTTATGATCGACAGCTCCGTGAAATATCGGTGTCTTTTCAGCGTGAAAATCCGCTCTCTGTGCCTCTCCCTCTCTCTGTTTTACTCATTTCTCTCTGTGCAAAACCTTGAATTTGTATACAGAACTCATTATAAAAGGCAAATATTATAGGCGATAAAAAGCGCTCTCCTCTGTGCTCATCACCCAGAGTGTTCCACGTTTTCCCCCTTTTCCTTCTCGGCGGACGTGGGTCCGTGTCCATTTTCAGAAGCTAAGAATTTGCATTATCGCTGAAATATGCTTCCTATGTTTTTTAGGGGGTAGCGTGAACCAAATTAAAAAGGCAACAAACACACATAAATAAATAAAATATTGGAAACGTATTACCATAAATTCCATTTCCTTGAGTATTTTCTTTTTAAAATTGAGCACTTTTCTCTCTTTTTAAAGTGTTGCCACATTGCTTTTGGGTGCTTTAACCAGATCTGGATATTGTCTACAGTTTTTAATGGCAGGCAATAAAAAAATAGTTAGACTACTTGATAAAGAAGTACTTTAAGTAATTATACCAGATAATCTGAGACAATGTAGTTTCATAAAGTTAAAAGAATTAAAATTAGGGTGGCACATTCCATACAGTTTTTTATAGATTTCTTATGTATCTGAATTTAAATTTATATGTTGGTTTATTCAGTTGCTACTGGGCTTTCTCATAGACGGCGTACTTAGGACCTCTTTTCTCGAGTTTATCTGGTTTTATGACGTTGACTAAACATTTCTCAGCCACCGCAATGGAGATTTCCCAAACAGCATCTGTAGAACGGCCGCTGCTCACAAAATGACTCGCCAAATCAACTGATAAGCTGCGTTTACAAACACCCCCTCTTCCATAGTTTCCATAAGCAAGTGAACAACATGTGTGCCTATACAGTAAAGAATTTTTGTTTCTATGTACACAATAAGCGAGGTCCAAGTAGATGTGGATAACTCATCTCAGCTGAAGTAAAAGTCATTCCATAAAACGAGTTTTTTTTATGGTTTTTATCGTGTTTAAGGATTTTTTTTAAGGATCATACTGCATAGGTTTCATATTTTATCATAAAATTGGATAAAAATAGGCAATGCAATTTAAGTTTCATTGAGAAGATGGCTTTTGTGACCATAAAATGTAGAACAAGCATCTGCTGATCATTAGTTAAGCTTAAAATTTGAGAATTACCAATGGGAAATTTATCCAAACATTTTTTGAAGCTATAACAACTTAAAACTGAAGCTAACGTTATTATTTTAAAAACAAAAATATGTATATTTTAATATTCAAGTCGAAATTCTATGTCCTAATAGATGAGAACATTTTTATTTAGGATGAAATAGAAAAACCCATTTTCTCAATATTCGCTTAAGCCAGGCTGTACAAAATCAAAGAGAAACTGAGCCATAATTTCATTAGAATTTAATTGTAACTTTACTTACTCCAGTTCTTCCCTGTTCGCCCAAAGAAGGTTCCTTCCTGTGGATCGTAGATCATCTGTCCGAGGGTTTGCTTCTTCGCTGGCTGCGGGAATTCGAATTCACCCTTGGCGCCTTTTCCGTTATTCTTCGACATTTCGGCGCTCTTCCTTCGCACTTGTTTACGGTTATAGTTTTTGGATTCGAAAATTTGGTTAATATTTTTCGTTGATGACGTGGACGGCGTGACGCGGGGCGAAGGCTATGAAAACTGATTTATGTATACGATTCGCTGTGTATACGCGATGATTCAGCAGCGGGCAGTATATTTCTTTTTATTTTCGCACTCGGCAGCACTCTTGGGTGTATATTGAAAAACTTGTAATTATGCAATTAATGGCGGTTCTCGAGTACGCGGATTGTTGTTGCCAGGTTGTAACTTTAATTCCTAGGTGAGTTGGGTATTATTCTGGGCGCGAAAAAGCCGTCAAAAGGAAGGCACACAAAACAGACGGTATGTATGGGAGATACGAGAAGTTTTGGGAAACTCTCGACCTCTTCCTTGGCTGCGGACTCGAAAAGCTTGCTGCGTGTTGCGCTCTCGGCGAAAGATCACCAACTAACCGAACACAGCACAGCGAAAACAACGCCGACGCGGTCTTCGCCACTCAACACTCACACACGCACACCGCCGCTCTCGCGCTCCACCAAAAGCTCCAAGATAAGAGGGGCTGCACTGCGAGAAAAGTCACCCGAAACAAGCCAGAAACGTTTTAGCTGCCTGAACTGCTGGGAGCAGCTTACTTGACTACGAACGAAAGGTGATAATAGCCGGACTAGGTAGGTCAGTGACCGCTCAATTAGGTTTTTGTGCATCAACTGCATTTTGTTTATGTTTAAACTATGTATATGAGTGATTTGCGTACCCGAGGTATAGTTTTAATTAATTTATTTATTTATGTAAATCGAGACCAAGAATATTATGCCACAATACATACAAAATTCTTTTTTTTGAAGACAAGCAAAGCAAGCTATAACTTACAATTGTTTCAAACATGCCAAACGGCCTTTTCAGTGCTACTTGCTGATGCAAAAAGTGCACCTGAAATTCCCAAGTAGGAATTCGGTAACACACAAATTTTATTGAAAGAAAGACAAGAATTTTTATTAGGTTTATTTTTATAATAAATAATACATATAAATATATAATTAAAATAAACAATATCAATTTTAGCATAGCTTTGAATTCCAAGTATTAAAAATTACAGCTGATTTATACTGAAATCAATTTAACTCTTTCAGGTGTCATTTTCCTCAGTGTACCACTGACAGCTGTTGAACGTTTTCGACACTTTGCCAAGCAACACGGGAAAAGGCCAAAGCAAAAGCTTCTTGGCCGAGGGGGGGCTGTGGGTGGCAGTGTTAGTGGTGGTGGTAGTGTATGTGAGTGTGCTGGGTTTCGTGTGTGCTTTACCTTGTCTTTCTCTCGGCTTCTCTCTTTGGCTTGCTACGCAAATAGAATAAATGATTGAGTGCAGACAGCGGCCAGACAACAACACACTCGGGGGCAGTTGATTGGGCCAATCATTTTATTTTTCCAAGTGCAGTAAACGTCTTGGGCTCTAATGGTATTTCGAGCCCCCCCTTAGGTGCTAGCCCATGGATGCGCCCCTGGTTGATGTATATGTTAATGTTACAACGAAAGCACAAAGAAAATCGCACTCACACTAATCCGCGCTCTCCCGTTCGGTCGCCCTCCCTGTCCCTTTCACCCTGACATGCGCCGAGAGTTGAGTACGTTGGCTCCACTCCACCCCATTCCAGCCCACTCCGCACTGCTGCTCGCATGCTACTCTCTCTCTCTCATTATGCTGTATTTTCCTCTCGCTTTGTTGTATATTCTTCCTATGCTCACTCAAACAGTTGGATCAGTTTTTCGGCTGCTCTCCGTTTCAAAAATTTTCACGCTGAATACGGGGAAAACTTTCTGGGCTATTGCTCCCACGGCTGCACTCAAAGAAAAGCTTTTCGTTCGTGGAGAATTATTAGAAATTAATAAGGTATTAATGTGAATTTATTAGAAATTAATAATTGTGATGGTATCCTTTGTATGATTAACTCAATTTCTATATACATTTATAATTAACTAATTATTTTATATATAAGAAAAATCCACATAAATAGAAACCCGATAATGTGGTCTCCAGGCGAGCACAGCAGGTCATTCGAAGGGGCTTTTCAGTAGAGTTTTCCGAATTGCGCGGTTATATGTATATGTAAGTACTAGCGTGTCACCAAATTCGTACTTGGGAATTTTAACGTGCACTTTTTTAGGAATTCAGTCATTATGATTTGTGTTATTGGCAGCAAGACTGACAATGAATTACTAAAAACGTATTATAGGACTTACGAATAAATTTTCAGTTCCCTTTTTCAGTGTAAGGACCGTTGCCAAGTGTCAAGCACATTTGAGTTGATTAATTCCCATAAACGAGCATTTCCTCCTGCATGGCCCCCACATCTAGAGCCCCCCCCCCAACTCCATTGAAATGGGTTGCCATTGCCAATTTTCCGTCTTCTTGGACTGATGCTGCTGATTACGGATAAATGGATGCACAAATAAATGGATACGGCTTTATGTTTGTGTATCTCTGCGCTTCACTGTTGTAATAATCATAAGTTGATTAAATTACACTTGACAACGCCAGAGTACATTATGCCGACATCTCAATTGTAAGTCGCAATTGCTCCAACTGAGTTTATTGGGTTGTCAGACGGTAGGAGTTTATGGGAACGGGAGAGATTGGGACCCAGCAAAGTTACGGTAATTAGCTGATAGGTACTAGTTAAGTATGCGATCTTGACTTGGTTGGATTTTATCAAAACTTAAACATAATTACACGTTTCAGTGTCTTACCTAAGTTGACTAACTCTCACCTTCACAGCTCTCTCATCTGTGTGGTCCGGCAATTTTCGAAATCTATCTGCTTATGAAAGAAACTGTTGTTACCTTAAATTTGCTCTCCAAATTAGCAAATGTAATTAAATAAGAAGACTGTGCTCTCCCTTTTTCCCCTACATATGAATAACTTCTTGGATCCAGTTTATCTGGTCAGAACCGATTTTCCAGCATTTTCCTGTATGCGTGAGCGAGTCGATCTTTCAATCTCTGAGAGCTTCCTCATTAGAGATGCGTTTTGATTTTGCCATTTAGCGAAAGATTTTTAGCTTTAGTTATTTGGCTTCGCTTCTCCGTCATCCGATGGGATTGGATAATATATGTATATCCGTCATTCAGCTAATTAGCCTTCAATTAGCGGTTGGACGTTGTTGTCATTTATGCATAAAACTGACCAGAATAATTACGGTTCCAGGGGATTGCCTGGGATCGAAGTGATCGGCTTGTGACACTGTTCTATTGACGTCATAGTAATTCCACACAGCGTGATATTATTTTAGAGGTCTAAGGTAGGATGGCACCTCAAATCCTATATATGAACACGCCATCATTTGATCAAAATGATTGTCACACGGGTGCATATCGGTCCCTTTCTAATGCATAATATAGTATACAAAATAAATAGGCATTTCAGTTGTGTAAAAATCTAATTTGTTAAAATTTAATTGCGGGAAACATCTATAAAGTGGAACGTGCTTGCGCACAAGACAAATTAATTTGTATCCCCAAGTGTGCTTGGTTAAACGTCGTGCCTCAAAATATTATTTAAAAATAAACCATATATCAAAATGCAAACAGCAGAGTTTGGTCAATGATTTCCAATGACGCAATTCGCCGTCTTATTCCTTGGCCCGATAAGCACTAAATAAATGTACCAGCAGCTAGGAATAAATAAAGTAATTATGATTATTGTATAGGTTGGTTCGAAGGCGAATCAATCTGGCTTTAAGTTCATTTATCAGTTGGTTTCCCGAGGCGGCTGACCAGTTCCAGGTGACGGCAGAGATTTCAGAGATACGCCTTTATCACCGGCCCGTTCCCGTGCCCCTTCAGTGGTGGCTATCTTATCATTTTAGGGCAATAATTACGTTCACGTAAAACCAAAAGTATGCCATATGCCGACACAGAAAATGATCCCTGGTGCACACCGAAATATCTTAAGCAGAGCCCCACACGAGTTAAATACTCAAATCGGATTGGATTTCTCACTACTTACATTTTATTTTTATTGAAAAAGATTTGAAAGCGATATATCATGTCTTTTTGCAGCTTCAATTCAAGTAATTTATCTTTTTTTTACATCTTTCTCTCCGTGCATCTTAAATATTTGTAACTTACAAATTAACCGCAGCTTAGCGTTTTCGTAGCCAATTTTTGAGTTTTTGTTGTTGTTGAAAAAGTGTGATGTTGAGAGCCTTCACTTTTGACTAAGAAATGTATAAATATTCAGAATCTATATGTTATTAGTAAAAGTGGTTATTTTTGGTTGACAAAATTGGTCTGTTTTGATTAAATATATAGCAGACTCAAAAGTGTAATCCGTAAAATTTCGATATAAATTGTATCATCTAAGGGTTCGATTGTTGTTGATCTATCGGAAATGGCAGTTTGGATTGATTGTTATAAATTTGTTGCATTTGTTTTGGGTCAGCGCTAAATGAGATTCACGTCTGGCTATTACGATCCCATCAATTGGTTTCCTTGGTGTCTTTTTGTTGTTATAAACTAATGTGGAGAGTGCATAAAATTGCTCATAGTACAGAATTTGTATATTTAGGCGATATATATTCTAGCTAGGCGGAATAATTATCTTACGAATGTCTCTCGTTCAATGTCAAACAGTGCAAACATATGGTAAAATTTAAAATTTTGTAAAAACTGAAATTTGGAACATGTGGAAGGCAACCTCAAAAGCATATGATGGGTTGCCTTTCTGGTAGGATTGTCGTACACCGCGTCCACTCCACTCTGGGTCCGAGACTGTTTGCTCATCGGACAATCTTCTGTGATACATTATGTAATGGGTAATGGGTAACATTTTGAAACAATTAATCGATCAGGAGCTCATAGTGCACGGAACCGATTCTCTCCTTGCGATCGTGGATAATGTTGCGAGCCCAAGCCTTGCACTCTACGTTGATAATGATGCCGCCTGAATGGGAAGGGAAAATGCAATTAAATTGATGTTAATGGAAGGTGCCAGGACTACTCACGTTTCGGACGCTGGAAGTGAACGGCCACCAAGGGACTCAGGTAGCCCTCGGAGTTCTGGTAGGGATAGAAGTAGCCGGGGAAGCCTCTGATCGGCAGGTAATTGACAGCACCAATGTTCTCCTGGTCGGCCGGATTCTCGCCCTCGCACGACACCCATATTGTGTTTAGCTGGAGGAGAGATCAGGATGTTAGCAAGGAGTGAAGCATCTACCGACCCTTGTCTACTCACCTTGTGTGGCTGTGTTTTCTCCACCTCTCCGATGTAGGTCTTCAGGCTCGAGGGCATGGACTCGGGCAGGTCGTGGGAATCGTTATAGTATTCCGGTATCCAGCCATAGATCTTGTTGAGCTTCAGGAAGATGCACGGCGCACTCTTGTGGTAGCTGTAGTTGTTCTCCTTGGTGCACGGCGACCACGACTTGATGTCGACATCGCACACCTGACCCTTTGGCGGAGGCTGGTTGTAGTCGCAGTTGTAGATATTCTGACCACGGCCAGGAGTGAGGCCGGGCACCTTGTACACTGAAATGGGCGAAAGGTGCACATGGTTAATTATTGTTAAAATTATTTGAAATATTTCTAGATCATAAACTCAAGCGTTGCATGAAACCCGAGGATATCTGCGTCAGAAACAAGATCACACCAGTATTTAATTCCTTGTTTACGACTCACTTGATATTGCTTTGCTAAAAATGATGAATAAGCTAGTTCTTACCCGCAAGGAAATCATCGAGGGAGTCTGTCCAGTGCTTGTAGTTCTCGTGCTGGGTGCCTTTGTACCAGATCAAGGTGCTCTCCACGTTGTCGACCGGCGGCAAGGGGCGAAAACCGAGACCTGACATCATAAATTACGATTATAGAGCGTGTATTTTGGAGGCCATGGAGCCGTTCAACTCACCTGGATTGGTGCCGATCAGAGAGCGGTCTAGTGTCCATTTTGGGATGCGAGGATCGAGGGTCTGGAAGAAGGCCCACATGCAGATGGCCACCAGGGCGGCAAGTACTCCGTAGAAGGCCACATAGAAGATTCCGATTTTGGCTGAATTCGGGAAGAGATATAGATAAGAGAGGAGGAACAGGATGAGCTTCATTGAATTAATTGCGATTACAGCGATTCCCGGGGCGCGATCGCCAGCCAATTCCAATGGGTTTGATTGAATTAATCACTTGACGGCAGACCCTGCGGTCAACCATGGGTTAACCCGATAATTGACGACAGCCGGCAGAGCAAGTGGGCAATATAAACAAATGGGAACCCACCCCAAGAGCAAGCTGTGCTGCTTCTCAAGTTCCGAGTGGCTGGCAAGCTGACGCCGCCGATACATCGTTCTCCACTGAATCATCATCATCGGCAGCTCTGGGCCTGTCGGTGCTCTTAGACGTTGCTCAAGAGAGCAGCGCCTAATGAGTGTGCGGGACTCAAGAGTGAGTGCTGCCGATCGCTCTTAGCGATACTCACAGACACGCGACATAACCTCAACTCCGACCAGAAGTTGGGAAGTGAGAGTGGCAACGATTTCCATGGGGAGAATCGGAATCGGCATCGAAGACAAGACAAGCCAAGCCAAGCTGCTGACTGCAGAGCTGGGAAACAAAGCCCATGTACAGGCCATACACACATAAGTATTTCCATTTTGGCCTGTTCTCTGCCTTCGCTTTGCCCCCCCTTCTGCAGCATAATTGCATTGCCCATCCGACTATATATCGACTATATTTAGACAGGGCCTTGGGAATGCCAAGAAAAAAACTTTTGAATGCCAATATTGGCGTGCACTGCAAAACCTTAGCAACGTTCAATTGATGATAAACGGTGCAGCGGGCAGCTTAACTGACGGTAATTGCGGGCCAGTCCAGATGCAACGTCTTTTCCACACCCCACCCCACCCAGATTTGTCCCCATTTCCAGAGCACATGTTAATTTTCTACTCCCTTTTTTGCGGGCGAGTGCAACTCTCAGCACTTCGGACACTCTAATGGGCGGCACTTTCGCAACGGAGTGTTATTAAAAATAATTCCCATTTAGGCTCAAAACAGGTAACAGCCTGACACCGATATATCGCGGCTAGAAAACCCGTTAAAGTTATGATTTACAACAGGTATGTGTAAAGAAAAAAAATTTAAGAGATTTACGGTCATAAACTTACCCCACGACGCACGATCGCGGCCCATCACCGTGCCCTCCTCGGCGTTATATAAGAAGCGACCAAAATGGAACGGGATGGGCTTGCGCAGGTTGTGCAGATCCTCGTCCGTAAAGGACTGGCTCATCGGCACGGGCTTGGACATGTTTCAGCGGTGGGTTGTTTTTTTTTCTTTGGATCTAAAGGCCTGTACAGTTCAGATGGTATATAGATTTATTTTAAATATCTAGAGACTTTCTTTTAAGATTATAAGAATTTATATATTTTAAATAACAAATTTAATTCCACAATATTCATATATACAGCGGGTTAAGTCGGTACATTTCATATTATTTAAATATTTCCATGTAAACCTTTTTTTGACCACTGCACGTATGATGGGAATATAATTGGAAACTTAATTGGGCAGTAATTATATCAAAATCAATATAGAATCTAAATTATTTAGGCTTGGAAGTAACCCTCTGAGTTGTATGGGAAATAATCTATATCAGGAGTCCCTTTATTATTTGCTAGCTAGACGACTCTCTGGGAGAAATGCACCAAGTTCCCTAAGAAATATGGCAAACAGAACTGCAGTTTTTGGCGGACTGTTTCGATGGTTCGATGTTTTTTTTCTTGTTTCGCTTCATTGTTTTTCTTATTTTGTTTTTTGCACTGCTACTGAGTTGTACAGATGTACACAAATGTTGTGTTTTCACTCGTCCTGCCGCACTGAGCTCTCCCTGGATTTCTCCCTGGATTCCGCTCCGAATTCCTCTCTGGAACTCTCAGCTCTCTCTGTACAACTCTCTCTCTCGAGTCAAAACTGCGGCCCTGCCGCAGCAACCCTCTGGTCCTGCAGAGCAGTTGGCGCCTTTTTTCGGCCACCCTGCCCTTCTTGGCCACCTTTCTCTCCTCTAGGAGGGACAGACAATGGAGGGGCCACCTGCAACTGCCTGGTTTGGGCAAGTGGATAGGCGCCTTTCTGCTGCCTGTTGCCGTGTACTTCCGCGTCTGTCCGGATTTCACTGCCGCATTGGCTTTGACCCGGCACTGGGCGTCCCATTTTAAAACATTTATTTTATTTTATTTTATCCACTTATTTCTCGCCTCGCACAAAAACAACAACAACAGCAACTACGAATAACAAACGGCAAGAGTGACCGCTCTTTCCACTCACACACACGCACGCACTTCCTCAGCAGTGTGAGTGAGTTGTATCTGTATCTCTTAGCTGGCGCTCTTAGCGCTTGGCCACAACATACAAACAACCACACCTTTTTGAAGAAACTACGGAGCGTTCTTTAAGATTCTTCAATTTACAACTAATATTTTAAGATTGTGTGCGTGGTTTGCGGGCGTGTCGAAATCTGTGCCACTCTGATCGTGGATCTATTGGTGCATTTCCCCCACGAGAAAGGAGCTTGAATAGGAAAAGAGGAAGCCACCGCACTCGACGGACCACAAACTAGTTAAGTTATTGTTTGGTAGCGAAACGCGTCAGGACCACGCCACGAGTTGCTCTCCCGTCGCCGTTCAAAACAAATTTCAGACTGAACCCCGAAACTGAACTCCGTCCACATAGCAGCTGCCGCTGCCGAGCCATGAATCGGACCTGGCTTGAGTCACACTGCCAAGTTGTTCTCTGGCTCGGCCGACTGGCTCTCTCGAGACGAGCTTTGTTTTGAGTGCAATGTGAATGCTTTTGGCGGCATTTGGCGCTGTTGAGTGAAATCGCCTCGCCTAGATTCGAATCGAATGGGATCTCTGGGAGCTAGGGTTGCTGGCTGTGAGTCGGAACTGGGTCTGGGTCTTGGTTTCGGTTTGGATTTGGGTTGGGTCTGGTTGGGGACCGAGATTCGGAAGCGTTGTAATTGCCGTGGAAAAGTTGCTTCTACACGTTGCACTCGTTTTAATTGGGCGGCGGCGGCGGTGCCGGTGCCACTGCAGCTCATTTTGGGTTTGGTGGCAAGCGAGGGGAAGGGTGCGAGGCGGGGAATCGCGAATTGCAAATTGCGAATTCGCCAGGGTAGCGCAGGATGTGGCCATTGAGATTGCCATCGGCTGAAGTGGTTTATCTCAAAGCTAAGCCTTAAGCTATAAATTCAAAATTAAAGAGAGGCTAGTTTGTTAAGCTAATCCTTATTTTTATAATTTTAAGTAAATTATCTTAAAGCAACCTTGCCTTAAACGGCTTAAAAATGATGTCATGATAGCGAAAGCCATTTTATATTGAATTTTCCACTAAAAGCATCCTTTCTGGCTAACGAACTTATTACTTATAATATTTTCTAGGTTGCTCATGTAGTTATTGCTCTCACTATTCCGATATATGTACATACATATGTTCCCTTAAATTATAATATTGAAATTATAAAATACTTCTAAAAAACCCCTGCCTTTAGTATGAGATAAAATGATGTCATGAAGGCGAGGCCCATTTTAGATTAAATTCCTCACCAAAAATCCTAAATTAATTCTTTAATAAACAAAAAGCAGGACCCTAAGAATTGTTATTTAAGATATTTGGCTTTGCAATTGCTGCTTAAATTAAGAGGACAAGATAAAATGATGTTATAAAGAAAATTGGCCTTTTAGATTTTATCCAGACCAGAAAAATAATTTATAAGAATTTAATGCTAATTAATATCTCTGTAAGGCTTTTAATAAAACACATACAGCTCTCTTCTAGGCAAAACAAGCCGCATTTAAGTAATACTCCACCAAACCGGAGTTTGGTGTTAAATCTGGTGCTCAAACAAACGGCAAACTGGGCCAGGAACTGGTTTCGAATGCGGCCAAAGGACATTCAGAAAGTGGGCCACGCGGAGTTGCTGTACTCACACGCATAGGGGTGGGTTTTTTCGGTGGAGAGCTCGCTCTTCCGCTGGCCAACTGAGCCGTTGAAGTTATACATTTAAGGGACTATGCCATGCACAGGATACATACACCAGCGGGCAATGTAATGGTTTTAATTTAAAAAAACTGAAAATTGTTTAATTTTTTAAATCGATTAAATTGAATTGATATTCTTATTTAAGAATAAAATTCTGTATTTATAAAGCGTGAAAAAATATTTGAACATAAATAATAAATATAAATAAAAATATTCTCAATACACATGATAAATATCGATTTTAATCGATACTAAAACATCAAAAGCATCGATTCTTTTCTAGCTCAACCTATCAGTTTTTTTTCAAAAAGCATACAATTTCAATGGTTAGCATTTTTTTAACACAACGTGTTCGTCTTTTAATAATTACAGTCTAGATTAAAAAAAAAACCTTAATTAACCTTTTGACCTTAGAAATTGTGTTCGCTAATTATATCCTTACTAATGAGAGCCCTTGAAAAATTTGAAGATACAAATTGGCGTCAAGCTGAAAAACCATTTTACTGCTGATGTATAATACTTATAAGAAATTATCTTTAGGATTTAATTATCAGATCAGGTATAGCATTCAATATATCATTATTATATCATTTCGCAAGAATATAACAATTACAACCATTAAGGACAAAGGCTAGATTCAATAATTGAATTCAGAATTACGAATTTCTGAACATTATTTCGCTATAAAGATCATAAGAAACGCAACCTTAGGTGTAGGTAAGTAAGTGAGCGCCTTAAATCCTGGCCAAGAGGGAAGTTACGCAACCGCGAGGGCCACTCTGCGGGCCCTGGCAACGACCTTCCCTCGCAACTGGAGATGGTTCTGGAGAACACGCTCGTGGGTTCACCGCAGTCTGATTGCATAATGGCGTAATTGACCGATATTGTGGGACAAGTGCCCCAAACACAGATCTAGTAGCGCTGCGGGGCCAGCAAAACGAAATCTCGCCATTGGGCGGGCAATAAAATGGACACGGATTCGTATTCGGACTCTGACTCGGACGGACGGAGGTCTCGGCGGGAGGCCGGTGGTAAGTGGAATACATAAATCCACCCACATCCACAGTAATCTGCATTTGCCGCCAGCGCTAATGCGACGACAAAGAGACTGTGGCTTGATTAAGGTCGGACTTTTATTAAGACCGCGTACTGTCGCGGCGCTCGCTGGGTTTACGTAACCCCCTGAGTAGATCCCGCCCCCTCCAAGACTCACCCCAGCTCTCGATGGAGCGGCCAAAGTAGGAGTTGTCCTCGGAATCGTAGATCATCTGCTTCAGTGACTTTTTCTTGGGCCTCTCCGGCGGTCGGGCGTAGTACTGTTGGAAGCCATCGATGCAATCCTCGGTGATGGTCGGCATTCTTCCGCTCTTGGCTAGCTTCTCTGGCCGTCTCTTCCTCAGTTCAGCGGCGAGGCGGCTACGGGCTCCGGATGTGGATGTGGTAATGGGCGTGGAAATGGATGTGGATACGGAGTTGGTATGGGGATCGCTTTAGAGATCAGGTAAATGATTCCGTTCACTATGGGCCGCGATCGATTCGTAAATCCGTGTAGGCTGTCCGTGTATGCTGTCCTCTGTGTGGGGATGTGTGCTGGCGTTGGCTTCGGCACTGTTCTGGTTCGTGGCTGGGATTCCAATGGGTAATGGGAATATGGATATTCGCACTCTGCTGCACGACAAGTTGACACCGCTGTGCGCCGCGCGACACTGATCTGAATATGAGTCTGTGAAGAAGCCGAGCCAACGCCAGTCCGGGGGTGACATGCTGAAATGAAATGCTGGAATACGCAAGTCGGGCTTTGATTAGTGATGTGCCTGGGCCTGGGCTTATTGCGGAAATGCGCGGGACGGCGAAGGCGGCGGCGGCGGCGGCGGCATCGGCATCGGCATCTCCGGTGACAGCCGTGGAAGACGCAGGTCGTGGCGCGTGACACAATTCCCGCTTAATTGGACGTTAAGATCGTCGCTGGGTTTATCGCTCGCCGCCGTGACAAATCCCAGCAGCAGCAGCCGTAGCCGCAGCAGCCGCTGCCGCTGATGCCGCGAGAATTAGCGGTGATCATTGCACTAATTGCTGGATGAAATATGGCTTCCTCTGGCACTGTGCTCGGACTTGCCATGAATATTTGTACACGGCGAAACGGTACACGACCTCCGTTCGGGTCGCGAGTCGCGACGGCTGCTGCCCACGCTTCGGTGATACGGTTCGAAGTGCATTAAGAGTCGCGATGACCGTCAATTAACACGCAAATACGACGAAAAAGGTTCTTGAAACGCGGTAATTAGCAAGCGACCGTTACGTTACGTTAGTACATTTAAACTGCATTACGTTTTTGGATTTTGAAATATGACCACAAGAGGAGCCAGCGTTTGGATGAACTGCTTCCCCACACGACGCGCGAAGATAGGGGGCGCCAGTACCGAGGCACATCCATTAACTACACGGCTTTGTCTCTTACATCATTTTTCTGCTTTGTGAAATCTTGTTTCCTTGCACACCCGACCGTAACCGATTAATGTGCCCGCGATACGTTGCATGCTGCGCGAGGAAATGTAGAGGCCACCAAGCATAATGTGGCTTGCATTTGTTGAACTGCTTGTCCGCGGAACGCACGACAGCTAGAAGGCGCGGCTGTTACCGTTAGTTCGAAATGTAACCAATGCACTTGCACGCTAATGTCTGGTTCGCGTACTCGATAAACAGCATCTTCGCGATACTGGCGGCAGAGGGCGGCACTAGGATGGAATGCCAAGAAAGGTTTTCCTCAAACTATTTTCTTTTCGAAAAGTGAATACCGGAATCGCGGTTCGATCGAACTTTGTACGAGATTAGCAGTAGAAATCATATTTACCTGAACAAGACAAAATTTACAGTCTAACTAGGCCGTAATAACGCAATAAGTGACTCAGTTTGGACTCTCCACGGAACAACACCATAGCGATTAGCAGCAGCATCAGCAAGAAGAGATAGACGGTTATAACCAGGCCAATTGTAATCACGGTATTTTTCTCCATTATTGTCGCGATAAATGTATTTTGGTTTTTTTATTTTTTATTTAGAATAAACCTAATTTTCCCGGCGCACTTGTAACAACGGATCTATCGGAATCTACAAAAATGTAGAATAATATCATGAGCACGAGAAAAAGAACTAATATCACAATGGCCAGAATAGTTAATAACTTGGGAGTTTCCATTTTTACGTTGTTGAAGCTGTAGAACTCGACGTTTGAATGTGGGATTGCTTTGATCAGCCGGTCTACGAAGGCTTGATCCCCGAAATACGCCTACTAGATTCACGACGAGCGAGCGATGTTAGAGCGATAGTATCGTAACGCGTCGATGGATAAATATACGAAATGTAGGATTGCAGATAATACATATCACGAAAGTACAAGGAATACATGCATATAATATATAATAAATGTTTATATTTTTCCTACAAAAGATATGCATCTTAT
>JAEIIU010055072.1:0-13357 GCA_018874675.1 Drosophila baimaii | reverse complement strand
AATTTACATTTCAATGGGGCAATCTCAATGCAACTGCCGAGCGAACGACTTTTCAGCAGCTGTGTGACGACTCGCTTTTTGCAGACAGGAAAACCCAATTTGGTTGGCTGATTAAAACGCTTAATGGGCAGCCGACGTGTGTGGCATTAAGCAAGCGGCTGCTGCTGCTGCTGCTGCTGGCCAAAAGCTGCGGACATGTGCCAGACATTAAGGCGGCCTCCAGGCGATTAGAACCGCCTTGGTAATAGGCAGGGCAGCAGGCGATAATCCCCATGAACCGAAGAGTAATCACTCACACAGAACGGCTTCACTTTCGATCTTGCGAGCGACCAGCTTGGCGCGTTTTCCCAACCACACACATTTTCGTTTTCATTTTCATTTTCATTTTCATTTTCTTCGACTGGACTGGCTTTTCCGATGACATAATTTCAGGCACGTATGTCCGTGTGCGGCTCGCAGCTAATGCAGGCAGTGCGACTGTGTGCGACACAGTTTCGTGGTTGCAACTTCTTCGACGCGAGCTTTTGGCCATTTCTGCAAATGGCAAACCAGTCGGGCCGAGTGGCTCGCAACTGGTTCTGCAACAGGTCTTCGCAGTGTTCAGAAGGCATTGGCCAAATGTAAACAGTCGAGCACTGGCTCACCCGCACTGATCGGAGCCCGCGTTAGATAATCCAGATTACCAGAGGGAGCGAGAGCCCAGCCTAATCGATTCACGGGTGGCGTGTATCGATTGGCCAGTAGTCGCTCTACGAAACCAGTCTAGAGTCCGATTCCTGCGAAAACTCGAAAGAGAATGTCCGACTGCCGCAATTAATATTTAATTTTCCCAATTGTTGTGTGTGTGTCCCGCAGTTGCACAATCGCTCCCGATGAGGAGTTCACAGGCGGGGTCACGTGAACCCCAGCAACTGTTGTGTCTGTCATGGAATGTTTTCCCCTTTTCAGAATTTATAATGTGAGCGAGTTTGAATTTCTAATGTTCCCCAAAGGTTGTCACCTTTAACTATCTGTCCACTTCATCGGATATTAATATGACGAACTGTCAGCGCCTCACACCGTCTCAAGCTAAATGGGACTGGACAATAGACTGCTAAATATCTTACTTGACTTTATTGAGTGATTAGACCCTATTGATCTGTAATTAAGTGCCCAGTCGGAGCGGCGATTGTAAACTATACCTTACATGACCACAAGATTGCAACCGAACTTAGCATTATAGCCAGCCAGTAGACGTCTAATTCCATTGGTTATGCAGCTCAGGGCAATCATCGGGGGGAGGTATTAGGCGTCCATTTAAAATCGATTTAAGCAATTTACATTGCACGTAATTAGTCCAGCAATTAGATCCGGCGCGGATTGCAGGGAATTTTCTAGAGGCTCCATCATATTCGCCTTGGTATTAATTAAATGTCGCACCGTTTTATGGCTTAATAATCTCGAATCCCCGGAGCCGACTTTAGTTGTCATCGGACTGTTGCCGAGCCGAGAGCCACCTTGAACTCTGCTCGAAGCGTAGCCGCGACGTGATAAACAGAGAATGAGCGGCCCAAAAACACAGAAAGAAAGAAAGACAGATACTGAAAAACCCCCAAGCCGAAAATACCAGTTCAAGTTTAAACTTAAACTTTAAATGCTGCACGGTTCGGAAATGCACATGGCAGGGGGGAGAGGAAGAGCGAGAGGGGGCCGGAGACCTTGACAACTAATTTCAGGGCCCTCGCCGAAGGTCTCTGGGTGCACCGAATACGACAATGAATGCATTTTATTATAAGACTTAAGCGCTCGCCATAATTGTTATTATTATTAAGCCGTTCAGCCATCAGACGCCAGTGTGCACTTGTGCAATGAGAATGCGAAAAGTCACAGCATCTAACTGCTCTGAACTTTGCTCGGCAGTCCAGTGCGAACTGAGGGATACCTAGAAACTGGCTTCTCCATGTTAGGTCTCCTCTCCCCGGGCAAATCGGATGGAATGTGCTGATCTCAGATAAATAGCCAGCTTTACGCTAAGTACTCATTAGGGTCGCAGGTCGCCAGCATCTCGTCTTTATTTTTTGTGAGAGCTTTTTTAGTATCTCGAGAAAGTGCTGAAGTTACAAAGTCTGTGGCTAGTAGAAGGGGTTGAAAGGGAAACGGCTATTTCTGTTAATCAATAAAAGGCGCATTAAGCTGAGTGCAATGGCGATAATATCAGCCACATCGGGGCAATGTATAATGCAGTTAATGACCGACATTATGGCCACATTTTCCACACATTTTTATGCAATTCGCAGTCATCAGAGGAGGCGAAAAAAAGTGTAGCAATATCGCAATGGAGTTGCTCATGCAAGGCTGTACCCCCCAGTCAGCGGAGTGGCAATTCTAACAGCGTTTTGGGGAGACGATGACGACGACGATGTCGTCCCATTCCGTTCCCATTTGTATGCGGAACGCGGAGCACACGCGTTTGAACATTTTGAGGGGACAGTAGCCGGCCCCGTGGAGGGGCGTGTGGGGCGTGTGGGGGAGGCACCACTGTGTTATTGATGATGTGGATCTCCACGATTATGATTGTAAAGATGATGATGGTGTGGCGGTGGTGGTGTTGGAAGTTCGCGAACAAAGCAACAGCCATTTGTTTCTCCGAAGAATAAGCTGTTGTTTGCTTAAATATCGCTTTGTATGGAGTTCTGCGACTTCCTGAAACGTGTGTGTCTGTGTGTGTGTGTGTGGCACTGCCCATTCGAGCTCGGCAAAATCCCAAAGAGTGTATACACCAGCCAGCCAGGCATTTATTTGATGAGCAAATTGACACTTACAGTGCGCGTTCTAAGTGGGTTCGCGTTCGCTGGTGTTTGCACACAATTTCGTCGTAATCCACTTCAACTTGGCTGGGATTGCTCTGGCCAAACGAAAGACTTAGGACACGAACGCGAGCGCGACGACAAGGGCTACTCGGATGATGATCTGCAAGAGCAATATCTTGGCCGGATCGTGCGGGGCTTCACCGTCGTGTGTGTGTGTGTGTATGGAATCGCGCAAACCGAGCGGAGATCGCGGAGACACTTGCGCTGCGCTGGAGGGTACGACTAAGACTGACTTCGTGGTCTGCGGTCGGAGCTGAACTGAGTTGGCTTGAGTCGCGTTGCCCCGAGTGGAGCTGAGCTGGGGCTGAGCTGATGCTGAGGCGCTGCGTCGTCGGCGTCGGCGGCGGCGGCGTCGTCGCCGTTGCTAGCTTTGCACTTTACACTTTGCCAATGAAACGGACAGAGACGGAGCGAGTGGAGCGCGGAGAGCGAACGAAAGCGAGAGCGGCGGGAGCGGAGCGGCTGCACTTTTGCACGTGCGTTTCGAGTGCGACTTGAAAGCCGTTTAGTCGTCGGACCTGCGGCTGCTTGGCTGCCAGAAACTCGACTGAAAGCTAGGCAAAGGCGCCGACGCCGACGCCGACACCTGCGCCGGAGAGCGCTCAAAGAGGTAACTCAACTCGACTCGGCCATTGAGTGGCTTGTGGAACGACCGCGACTCGTCTGGCACACAAGTGAACCACCAAGCTGGTCGAGTGGAGTGGCTTTTTGGCGAGGCAAGTTTGTTGGCTTCGCTCCTGGTTCCGCTGCAGCGGAAAGCTTGGTCGGCGGTTCACCTTCGGGCTGCCGGGGGGAAAAATCGCTCAAAAGGGCCCCGGTTTTTGGGTTTTTTACGTCGTCGTTGTGACGTTGCGGCTTATGCAATGCCGGCGACCTTGGGGCGACCACACGGCTATCGCTCAGCTCAGCTCGACTCCTCTTCTGACCGCTCGCCAGTCAGCCAGCCAGCCAGCCAGTCAGCCAGCCAGAATTGCAAAAGGCCGCTCACCCATTCACTGCAGATCGGGCTGTAATGGCTTCATTTGGCCGTAATTGCTATTGCAATTCCATTAAAATTCCCGGGCACTTTTAATTAGGATTGCTGCTGGCCCTTGTTTACATAAGTCGCGCTGCTCTTACCTATCCACTTCCACCTGCCACTCCAACTGGAGCAAAGTTCGCAGCCACTAATAGACCCACAGATCGAAGGAGAGAGATACCGCGACTCAAGGCGAAATTAAATGGCTTAATTACTATAATTAATGTGCCAAAGAATGCTTTTGGGAATCGAGCGAGTGATGGACAGCGGCTGGCCGATAGGCCAAGTCGCAAAATCAATAAACATGTCTATATTAAAATTTTTGTTGTTTGCCTATTGCACAATTTCAATGTCATCGGAACCAGAAAAAAAGAAACAGAAAACAAATATGAAAAGAAAAAAATTAACAACCCGGCGTTAAGGGCGTGACTAAGGGCGTTCGCCGCGTTTGAGAAAAACGAAGCCAAACAGACCAAACTGTCCAAGTTTTGCGCAATGTTTGACATTGAAAATGCACAGGCCACACTTGGCGATGTGGGTGTTTCTGGCCAAATGTGCCATCCAATTGGGTGTTGTAACAAATCGCGCTCGGACCTCTTAAGCAGGTGGTCAATGCTCAGCGGACAAGACGGGACTGTCCCCCCTCCCTGTCTCACCTGCGGTACAATAACAAATTGGTTTTTGTTTAACGGTGCGCGCAGACGAGTTTAACTTTATTTTTTTCTTTTGCTATTAAACGGCAATTAATCGACAAGGTCGCCTGCTATACACCATAATACATATCTGCCCGTCATGCATTCCAGGCGACTTATCCCGCTTCCAAATCGGTATTTAATAAGTCGTGTGGATTACTCATACGCCTGGGACGCCCGCCCGCCTGTCAATCGGACCTAATGAATCGCATAAAGCGATCTCCCGACTGACTGATGGGCCTGTAAACATCCTCGGAGTCGGTGCAATGGACATAATTGTAGTCGAGATACAAGCAATTCACGCATGTATACAGACGTCAAGAAATAAATAAGCAAAATGCGTCGCTGTCGCACTTGACATCGTTTTCGGAATACGCCAGGCAACGTGCTAATGAGCCCTGAAAAACGCGCTTCCAGCTCCAGCCCAGCTCCTCGTTCATCATTAACTGGCTCTGGGATATGTTGCAATGGCTTTATAGTGTCTGTGATTCATAAAGCTCATCATCGTGTGGATCTGGTTTCCAGCTAAATTATAATAAGCAAACTGCCGGCTCATGGTGTACTAATTTGTGCAGTCGCCGCCGCGGCTTCTTGCACGAGTGGAGAGCCGTGTAAGGGCCTTCAATCGCCTGCCTGCCCCTTTACTTGCAGCTTACAAGCTGCCACTTTCGTAACTGTTGTTTTAGCTTAAACCCATGGCAGACGCCCCCACGAGAGAGGCGGCCAAAAGAGATCAGCCGCAACCAACACACACAGTGCTTGCCACCAATACAAGCCCAATTTAAGCTTGCAATTTTCTAACTTGTCTTTGTCTTTCTTTGTTTTATGGCTTTTTTTGGCCAGTCATGCTGCGCCAGCACCAATAACAACAACAACAGCAACAGCGCCTTGGACAAGTTTGTTGACTTCGGGGCACTTGGGAAAACGAGAACAACAACAAAGGTAACAACAGCAGTTACAGCGGCCAGCGAAATATTAAAGAAATTGGTTGACAACATTTCGCTTTTTTCTTAGTTTTTTATTTTTTTTTTTGGTTTTGCCATGGCATCAATTCACTCGCGACAGCTTCACTTACTGTCTCTGTTTCAGCCTTTTGTCCGGCGATGTGCACATTTCAAATCTACATTTTCGTATTGTTTACTTCATCGCATTTATAGCCCATCCATTCCCAGTCGCAGCCTGGGTTCAGGCAGTCTGGACAGACAATTTCATTTCGCTTCAGTTTCGCTGTCTCTCTGTTTTTATGCCGCTCTGTAAATGGGCACAAGGTCGCTGCTTGGAGCGAGCAGGAGGAAGTTGGAGCTGGCTGGGAAGCTGGGGAACATGCCAGACCGGAGGAAAGGCGCGGAATTCCGGACGGGAGCAGCAGAGACTCGAGCCTGGCTCGTAATTAATTGCATCCAGACGCAACGAGATGACGGCAGCGGCGATTTCAAGCTCATAAAACGGTTTGCACTTGGAGATAAAATTTCCCTTTCGCTTGAAACTCGTTTATGTTCGTTCGCCTTTCGTGCGTGGTGTCCTAATCCCCTACTTTTTTTTGTAAGACTTTTACGATTTATCTGGGAAAGTGGCAAGTAAAGCAGTTAGGGTAATCTCTGAGGTGATATTTTAATACCAGATTCAGATCCGTATGGGAATAAGTTATTATTGCATTTTAGGCTTTTTTCCCATTTTCTAAATATATTACTTTTATACAAATCATAATGAATTGAACACCCTTAAAAGATATATAACTAATTAAGGTTCTTAATACGATAGTTTACTATCTTTGCTGATTATTTTAGCTTACTATAGATAAACTTCCTCCCAGTTTCTCTCACTGCAATGCAGATCATGCAGAGTGCAAAGCTTCCGCCGCTGAGGAGCTTTTCAGCACCAAAAAGCAGTTTCTTTCGCCAAATATTATGCAATTCTTGCAACTTGCCAACTCAGACTTTAGACTACAAACTTGGCTTTATTTTGGCCACAGCTGCCTCTGCGTGGAGCTCATGTAAAAGAGCTACTAATGCACAAGCAGCTTAATTAATTGCAATTAGAGGCTGTGGCCGCCTCAGAAAAACGAGATCTGCGAAATGGCCAGCGATCTGGTGGCTTTTTGCCCATCTTGCCTGTAATTGCTTGGTGGTCCACTTCGAATCTAAAACGAAGCTGGCCATTAACTGGCGTCTGACCCGCGTCCACACTCCGTCGTCTGTGGCTTGAATAATTTGTGAAGATTTTGGCCAAAACCAAAGCCATATCCACCAAAAAACACACACGCCCCAAATTTGTCAAGGTCTTTTGTAAACTGGTGAATGAGCAAAAGAAACGAGCCACATAAAATCAAATCAAATGGAAACCGAAAGCTGGTCGAGCGAAGTGGGAATAGTCCAATGGGGAGGGAGACGGGGTCTGGGACTGCGACTGGGACTGGGCTCAACATTTTGGCCAGCTATAATTATCGGAGGAAAACTTTTGGCACACAATGCACGGCATTTGAGTCAGATTTTTGCCAAGTCGATTGGCCGCAATTGTGCAATATTTTTGTGTCTGTGTTCGGCCACATTTCGAGCCAATTAGCAGGCTGGCCAAATTGCTGTTAATGCCATGAGCAAATACGCCAAAACTGCTGCTCTAAGACAATGCATATGGCTTCTTGCAGCTGGGGGAAAAGGTGAAAGTATATGCTCCAAGGGATTGGCAATGACCAGGCAAAGTCATTGTTCGGGGGGAACAGGTAACAGCTACCTGGATAAAAACCCTAAGAATCGGCGACAATTTATGTGACAGGCCTTATTCAGGACAAAGCCTACGTGATATCTCTGATAAGCATTCAAATTATTCAGAAATACGTTCTTAAGCCCGTCAACAGAGGTGGACCGATATCAAAGGTTACTCAGCGTAGCAAAAGCCAGTGACATTCGGGCATTGCGGAAATAAATCTTAAATTGTCAGTTGGTTTTTCGAAATTCGTTGAGATGACTGGCTAATTTCCCCCCCGAGTTCTATGGCCTTTCGGGGCTAACGACTGTCTCCACTGTGTATACTCAGATAGAACTTTAGCATAATGTTCTTTAATGGGCAAACTTAAAGTTCAACTTGATTGTAGACAATCTGCCGGAAAGTGTTCCTATACAACAAAGCGGAGTTCTCTCCCGTAAGATTGCTTGTGCCGCTCGACCTTTGTGGCCAATTAGAGCAGATCAACGTGCTGGTAAATTCACGGATTCTGTAGTAATCAAATGGCTATTGAGCCTCAGTTTTTTTTCATTTAGTTAATGTTAGTCAATCAAGTGCGTTGACGATTTAAGAAAATTATTTTGAAAAGCTTGTTAGCCGTAAGCTTGGGTTTTGTAGCCCCCAGCTATGAGAAATTTACCAAAGAGCTTACAAGCTTAAGTCAAGTTGTCAGCCAAGCTATGGACAACTCATTGCTATGACATCGAAAGCTTAAGGCTAAGCTTTTTACACCAGGCAACACACAACTTATAATCTTTTGCAGTAAATAAAACAAGAGCTTATTGCAAGTTCCCAGCGAAATATAAATGTATAATTAACCATTTGCAGCATTGCAATATAAAATGCAAATGGTAAATCCATAAACTTTACTCAAAATAGCTGCATAATCTCGCAGTCTGACCGTTCCAGAGGGTCCCGTTTATGGTCTGGTGATTTATGAAATAAAATTTTAATGGCACTGCAATTAGAATTTAAAGCCCAGAGCGTGCTAAAACAGTTTCTGATCCGTATGCGGGCGTGCTCGTGCTGCAAATCATCGCCAATAAGCTGATATATATATGAGCAGTAACAGCGACAATTAACGGCACGCCAGGAGGGGCTGACGCTGATGCCGATATGACAAAAACATGTTGACAGAAAACGAATCCGTAGCGATTTCCCAATATTTCGATTCCACTCGCCGCTGAACTAGTTCATGCGGAAGTGACGTCGCTGATTGAATGGTGGATATTGTATAATGAAGGCCACCAAAAGAGAAATACCGTTAAAGGCAACAAACAAAGGCATTTGGACCATCGTAGCGGCGGTTGTAGACCCGACCCACAGTCAGCCGTATTTGGCTGCCAATAACATGATTTTAAATTGCACAAAGGCGCCGCCTCGAAGGGGGTTAAGCCCTTAGAGGGCCAACAATAGGAGATAGTTGGAGATAAGTCGTTGGCATAGTTTAATTGAAATTATAAATCCAAGTCTATGTGAAGTAATTTAATATGAATTTAGAAGGACTTCTCTTGTAAGAACATTCTAGAACTACAAAGTTCAGTTAGTGCCTAATTTGAGCCCCAGTCATAAAATCACTTTGTAACTGCAAGAATTTTTACGATATTTCCTATTAATAGTTTTACATATTAAGCTTTTTATTGCAGTTCATACATTTCCTTATTTATACACAATGTTCTGTAACCTCAGACCCCTTGGGATTAGGTATAAATATAAATCTAACAGCCTTAAGACGTCCTCCAATCCTAGACCCAGACCTACGCCCCTGTTTAGCACCGCTTTCGTGTATCGTGTATCGTGTATCGCGTATCGCATGCGTTGCCAATATTATGTCATTCATAAGCCAAATAAAAGAAGAAACCCAGCATAAATGAATGACCAATATGTGTATTTACATAAAGCCCAGAGACTTTCGCACAGACACACACCTCCCTGCGAATCCGAGTCTGCGGAGTCTGAGAGCACAATTGTATTGGATTATGGCAAAATAATGTTCACACATTGTGCCAAATCGACCGATTGCCTGATGTGCGACAATCCACTCAGCTGCAAATAAAAAATCCAAAAAAATCACCCATTTATCTATGATGATGGACGACGTTAATTTGTACGAAAACACATTTGTTTGCCGGTTATTGTGCCACGCATTTGTTGTGGCGAAATTATTGAAGTTTGCAATTAGTTACAATTAAATGCCAAGTGCTGAAAGCCAGCCAGGCGTGGCGGACCCACCGGAGCTATGGCTCCTTTCGGAAGCATCGCCCTATGGGCGGCGGCGACCCTGGGTTCTATTAATAAGCGCGCGAATTCGGTGGCGTTGAGTCGCTCATCGCTCGCTCGCTTGGCTGTGCGCATGCGCCATAACTTGTTATGATACGAATTTGTTACCTTACCGCTTATTTATGTAATTGCAAATTTCACTCGTCACTTTTTGATGGGGCTAAAGTTGGCTTAGCTCTGTGAATAAATGCAATTAAAGCCCGGCGCTTAATAGGCATGACGTGGAATTTGCGCAGACCATGAGCAGGGCCAGTGTGACTAGCGGCGGATTCCCGACCCGACTCGGCGATAATGATCGGCTCGATGAGTTGCCTAAATGTGCATTTCACCCCAGCCACCCTAAAGTATCCGTGAGCCTTGGGCAATGCACCGCGCCCCGTAAATCAAGACCCATCGAAGTGTCATTCACGTTTGATTTTCGAACAAAAACTTGAGAGCTCGCCCCGTAATGAATGTGAATGTGTATTTTTTCGTTAGCTTGGGCTGTGTCTCATTTAATTATAATTATTCATTGATCGGCAAGTCCCACTGATAAGTTTGGTTTTGCGATTTCTTGGTCCAAAAATAAAGGGGCTTCGCTGACAGAAAACACGTGCGAGTGTTATGCAATGTGAGACTAAGCTAAGCTCTGAAGTTTCCACAACAAAACGCAGCTCTGCTCGATCGAAACGAAAATAAAATGTTCTTGGGCCGCGACCTCGGATCGAACTAGTATTATTTGTTGTTGCGGCTGCTTGGCCTAGGGTAAAATCGAAAGACTTGGGTAACTGATGATTTGTAGATGGCAATGGCATCGGCTGATACAACCGCTCGATGATTCCGAGGCAGTTCCGTTTGGGCTCTCTCATCTTAACGACTACTTTATGGACCATTAAGGCCCGACTGTTGGCTGTTTACTGCAGATGTAAAACCTGCGGCTGGGCTAATAGCACCTCTGACTCAGACTTGGACTTGGACTCACATGGCACTGGGGTCCGACCAGCTGAAGTGACGCTTTATCCTTTCCAGGTCCAGGACGGGCTGCTGGTGCTGCTGCTGCTGCTGGCTCAAGGTTGTTTCTTTCTTCGGCGCCATTTTGCGGCTGCTGGGGAGGATGCACTGGGAACTAGTCAATGGTCCAATGGAATATTCGAATCGCAGTTGCACAACTGGTTTCCCTGACGCTGCCGCTGCCGCTGCTGCCAGTAAAGCGTCTTGTTTATTTCGATTTGTATCTGCACTCACACCGCTCGCTCGGTTTCTCACACAGAAATTCGCGTGCGCCTCCGCACAATGCTGAGCGAAACAAAAGACTTAGGCAACGAACTAAGACTTCATATTAGGCGCGGGCCAACTTGTTTTTGTTTTTGCTGCTGCTGCTCCCCTGGCTTTGTCTGCTGCTGCTGACAGGTGTGTAAAGCCAACAGCTGTTTCGCTGGGCTTTGGCCAAAAAACGATTGCTCACAACGTGGCCGGGCGGGCGACAAGCACTACGACGGCGCGACGTCAACGAAAACGAAAACGAGCGCAGGTAAAACACGTAATTGGATTTATAACTTAACTCTTTTTCTTTTTTTATAAGCTACACGTAATAAAAGCGCACAAGTGATATCGTTTTTTTGAGACTATACTGTTGCCGCCACCGCTTCTGCTGCTGCTGCTGCCTAACGCGCCGAAGTCGTGATCGAAACTGAAACGCCAAGACGCGCGCATCCAGCGCAAGAGCTGCCGAAATGCGACAAAAAGCTGCAAAAGCGAGAGCGGAGAGCGGCCAAGAGCTCTCGCGAGCAGAGAGATTGTGTTTTTTATTCGGTATTGATATCGTTTTTATTATTTCTCCTTCGTACAGATAAACATGCACGGCTCTAGTCATGCACACACAAAATCGAACACTCCAAGCCAACGAACTTGTTGAGGGAATGTAAATCGGACTTACTCATGAGAGAGAGAGGTAATGTGTTAATTGGGCTCGAAAAGGCAATATTTTCTATTCCACGAAAATATAACAAGTCTTACGGGCACCAGCTAGAAATGAGTTCATAAATATATTTAAATTTCAGTGCAAAGTGCAGAAAATGCAAATATTTTTCAAAGTGTCCAAGAAGATCAGCCTCGCACCTGAAATCTCTACATCAAGAGGCCTAATTATAGCCCTACCTAAAGCATATTTTCAGGTAGCTTTGGCCACGCCCACTGGGCTTCATTTAACAATTTTTCACGGCACTTTTCAGTGGCTTAATTAAGACATTGCACGATACCGCTAAGAGTCCCCCTAAGCGCTTTATGTTATGGCTCTTAACAGCAACCTCTGGCTAGCATCTACAAATGATGAACTACCCGGCAGTGTGATGAACTTTAAAGCAGATTATCAAGAGCTGTCAAACGGTGAAACAGTGAGCCATGATGTTAGCTACTACATATATAACTGAAGTATAATTAGTAACGCTAATAAAAAAAAGCGAAACTAAACTTGGCTAGTGAAAACATTTCTATATACCGCACTCGTATAATTCACACATTTCCGTCAACGTGACGCGAGCAGCAGAGATCACAACAACTTAGAAAATCGCATACTCAGTGGAGATTTAGCGATATTTAAATATATTTTATAATAATAAGAGTGCAGCTGATGGTGGGATTTCACGCTGCATTGACTGGGGAAATGGAAAACCAAATCAAAACAAATCGATAGCCGTGATCCCTGGCCAGTTTCCGGTCGACCCGTTGGGGGTCAGAGAAAGCTGGGGGCTTGCCGGGGCAGGTCTTGCGCAAATTGCAGCAGACACTAAATAGCCGCGACTTAAATAAAAGCTTATCTAAATATTTACCTAGCCGACAATAGGCCGCATACATATCGGGTCAATTGGTATGCAAATGGCGGGCAAACTGTCGTAGCATTTCCCTATATGCAAATGGGTGCCGAGCTGCTGCTCTCTTACCCACAACAATGCGCTCTTTTTCTCTCGCTGACTCCCAAAACTCCCCGAAAAACTCGCCGCAAGAGTTGGAGGACCACTGCCGGGTTACCTCATCGGCGGGCGTCGTTAAATTGCAACAATTACGGAGCGGGAGAGGGACGGTGATGGCGACGGCGGTGGCGGTGTAAATGAAAATCAATGAAGCGGCTAACGAACGAAGACAACGAACGAATAGAGACAACTACGAATGTTTGCCCAAAGAAATGAATGCTAAAAGTGGCGCATAAAAAGAAAGTTTAAAGCACACTTTTTACCCCTGCCTTGATATCGTTTCGTTGCTGGCGGTTTTCAGTTCGATTTTTGTTTGCCTTGGCCAGCGCAGCTGGACAGAGCCAGAGCTCCGCTGAATGATAGGAAAACTGCATTCGTGAATTACCTCAAGCCTGAGCTCGAGTGATTCAATAAACAAAGGTGGCTGGCTGGTTAGGCTGGCTTGCCGGGTAAATAACCAAAATTACAAAACCAGCGAGCGCGCCAAAGAATTTGTGTCACAAGTTGCACAATGGCCGCCCAGGGAAAAAGCCAAAACCCACTGCAGCGCCGGCACACGCGGCGTATGAGCAACGAGTCGAGCGACGACGACGACGACGACGCCGAGCAAATACCGCACTTTGGCGCAGAAGTAAAACTGCAATTTGCAAGCGTTACATAAGCGGAGGCGACCAGGGGGACCGACCAACCGACCGACCGGCTCGCCAGCCCAGTGGCAAAGCCGCCTTGACGGAAGTCGGGAAAAATAGTTCCAGGGGAAAAATGGCCAAGAGCATGAAATTAGCTGAATAAATTTGCCACAGACGGGCGAAATGCGTGTAAACCCAAAATGGCACCCCCCAGCAGCAG
>JAEIIU010055064.1:0-21301 GCA_018874675.1 Drosophila baimaii | reverse complement strand
AATTATCTGCAAGGGTATTTAAACTTCGGTTCCGCCCGAAGTTAGCTTTTCTTACTTGTTTATAATAAAATTAAGCCTTAAATCGCATTAGAAAATAAATATTTAAAAGCAGTTCATTTGCACACAAGTTTAAAGCGATAATAATTAATGGTCAAACGTTGGTTATATACTTTATAGGGAGATTATACAAACCTCTTAATTTTCCTCCAGTGGTGGGAAACACCTTTACATTTATTTTGTATTTTAGTTTAAAGCTAAAGATTTCCATAATAAAATAAGGTTTTGAAAATACATTTGCTATTAAATGTCTAAATGCAGTTTATTTGTTAATAAACTCAAAACTTTTATAAGTAATGGCCAAACGTTGGTTATATCATTTTTAAGGAGATTATAAACCTCTTCAGTTGCCCCTTATGGTTCGTTAAAAGTTAAGGCAACGTTGTTTAAAGTTTGCTGTGCTAAAATTGCACTTTAAATCGCATTAGAAAATAAATATATAAGTGCAGTTCACTTGCTAGCAAATTTAAAGAGATTATATTTAATTGCCAAACGCTGGTTATATAATTTCTGGGAAGATTATAAAACCGTCTTTATTTCCCCCCAGTGGTAAGAGACACCTTTACATTTATGATTTTTTCTGCTTAGCCAAAACTAAATCAACATTAAATTAACTTTTCTATAATACAATTAAGCTTAAAAAGGCATCTTCAACTGAATATCGAACTGCATTTAATTTGTTAACAAACCTAATGCTATTACATTAAAAGGGGAAACAACATTTTTCCTCTCCTCTGCATCTTTGTTAAAGTTTGCAATCAAGTAAGTGCGCCGATGCCCCTTGGTCATGGCACATTCTTCCTTTTACCATTTGCATCGACAGCTAATTGGCAATGGGATTTCATCAATTACAAGGAATGTAGTAATTCCATTTGACAGCACTATAGTATTTCACTCGACCTACTTTTGTGATAAAGAACATGACACATTATGGTAGAAAAGAAGGCAGAGGATGAGGAGGAGCAGGAGGAGGAGCAGGAGCAGGACTCGAAAGCGAGAGTTGCACTGAAAGAGCTGGAGCAACTTGAGGATGCCTTCGGCGATTACGAAAAGCTAACTGAAGATGGAAATGGCGAAAAATGCAGTCAGTCATGGCTTTTGCCCTCCTGCCTGCCTTCGCCTTCCTGCGAATCCTGACTGAAAGTTCACCGAATCCGACTCTGTTTCAGGTTGAGCAGGCATGACTGCTGCTGCTCCTGCTCCTGCTGCCTCCTCCTCTCATGTAAAATTGAAACTTGAACTGTGCGTTTGTCCTGCGACCCACTCCTCTCCTGTATCCTGCATCCTTCCATCTGCCACCACTACCCACTGCTTGCTCCCCCTGATTACTTGCCAGCATGCCAAATGCATATTGGAAATTTGCAATTTCGATGGCACTCCAAGTCGAGAGGAGCAACCGTCAAGTGGAAAGTTCACCGAGCCGGGCCAAGTTATTAAATTAGATCACATATGAAATATTTATGGCAACAGTTCCCAGAGTACTGAGGCCCGCCGACTGGCTGACTTGAAATTGCATTACCTTCAGCCAGGCCGCAATCTTCTTCGGTGGATAAGTTTGTATATCACTGGGAGAAAGTAGGGGGTGGAAATCTACTTTTTAAGTTGTTGCTTAAAAATAATTTAACTTGCGAAATTTAGAGCCTAGAAAGTTAGGAATTAATTCCTTGAAAATTTAAATAAAATTGGGAATTTCTTGTTTAAGAAATATATTTTTCTTACTAGGAATTTCTTCTTCAAGAAAGATATTTTTCTTTACTTAAAAAATAGGTTTTATGCTTACTTTAAATTAATGCTACAATAAAGCTAATTTGGAGCTTACAAATTAATGAATGAATTGCTTGAAAAAGTAAATAAAATTGGTAATTTCTTGTTGAAGAAATATCTTGTTTTGCTAGGAATTTATGCATCAATAAATATTTTTTTCTTTACTTTATACTTACTCTAACTAATATTCATTAATGCCAATCTAAAGCTAATTTGAAGCTTGCAAATTAATTAATTAATTGCTTGAAAAAGTAAATACAATAGGAAATTTCTTCTTCAAGAAATATATTTTTCTTTCCTAGGAATTTCTTCTTCAAGAAGCATATTTACCTTGACTTTCAAAATAGGTTTCATGCTTACTTTAATTACTCTTAATTAATGCTAATATAAAGTTCTCTCTGTAATTATTTCTATACACAAATAAATCCCTTTTTTAAAACCCAAATTCCTCGCAGTGTTCATATTTTCGATTTCCATTATCTCTTTTCCCAGATGCCTCGCCAGGCTGCCGGGCGCCGGATGTGCGCTTCACGATTGTCAAGCCGGAAGCCACCACTGAGCAGCCGTTGGCCAAGTTCGAGACGACACAGGTCTACCTGCCCGAGGATTTCACCACGGCGGATGTGGAGTTTATCGATTCGGTGCCCCGTCATCCCAGCGAGAACCATGCGGCCGTAATCAATCCGTATTCGCTGGACCTGGGCGATGACCATCTGCATGTGGGCGATGCCGCCGCCAGTTTGGTGGGCGACGATGACCTGGGCGATGAGGATGAGGAGCACCATGATGATGGTAACCCAGAAAAGCGTCTGAACAATAACCGCAAGCAGGGCAAAAGGCGTCGCTCTGGTTCGGGACGCCGCAGGAGGATTGAGAACGATAATGGACAGACGGGCAGGGGCCGTGGCAGTCGCTACAAGCGCCATGCCATTCTCCATGACACCGAAGCCTCTGCAGATACGGATCGCTGGGCGGGCAGCAAGCTGGCCGCCGAGGGAGATGTCTACTATGTCCATATTGCTGATATCCTAAAGAGTCGGGAACCCAATCGAGAGCTCAAGTCCAAGTTGCACAAGCTCAAGATGAAGGCCAGGATGAACAAGTGTCTGAAGGACGGGGACAAGGAGAAGTGCTTGAAACTGTTGCAGAAGAAGCCCAAGAAGAAGGCTCCCAAGCAGGAGGAGACCCTCAAGAAGAAGGAGAAGCTTCTTAAGGAAGAGAAGAAGGAGAAGCAGCTCAAGGAAGTCGAAGAGGAACAACCGCAGGAGACCGGACATCATCGCCGACGCGGCGACAGTCACGCTGCAGAGCTCGACCAGCGTGACTTGAGCCCGCGTTGGCAGCGCCGCCGCCGCAGCACCACCGAGTCCAAAGGCGATCTTGGCCAGCTGCCACCGGAGGCACCCGAGATTGGGCCGCAGCTGGAGGAGGATGGGGCAGAGGCGGAGGCGGCGGAGGAGCTGCAGCAGTACGGAAATCAGTCGAGCAGTGCACGAGTGGCCCTGTTGTGGCAACGTGTTAAGCGCAAGTCGGGCAAGACCACGGGTGCACTGAGCCGTCCGAAGGGTGGTGGCGACTCTAGCTCCAAGACCACCAGTCGCAAGGACAAGGGTAAGTGTGCGTCCGCACGGCGGCCAGACACTGGCAATGCCACAGTGCCCAATTCCTACGACGGACTTTTAGCCGCTGTCGCTGTCTCGTTGTCTGTCTGTCCGTCCGTGTCGCGCCCTCGGACTGCGGTCCAGAGTGGCGGTCATCCCGCCGGAATGCCCTTGCAAAGGTGGCGAAAGGTTTGCAGCTTATGTTATCCTCCGATGGTCCGATCTCTCGTCAGCAGTCTTCGAAGGGTTATTAATAATTAATTTTGATATAACTTATATACTTCTAAGATCTTAAAGCTTGAGGTTCCTTTACGGAGTGTTGTACCTATATATATAACCCCTTTACTATATATTTTTTAATGTAAATAAACCCTTTATATAGCTTTATATATATATAAAAGTGAACTATAACCTTACCTCTTAGTGATTTTAGCTCTCCTTCAAGCTTATTGTTGCTAAATTCGGCGCTGTATTGAAACCGCTTTTGCAAGGGCATTTAAACACATGAACACATACATGAAATACACACATGAAATACACACATGCAACACACATGAAAACACACCTAAAAACACACCTGTACACACACACATATACACCTACACCTACACCCTAACATAAACGGAAGTTGAAGAGCCGAGGACACACCGAACATACTCGTAAAAGCTAATCGCAGTCACAGCCAAAGCCACAGCCATTGCATAGCATCCCAGCCATATAGCTCATCCTCCTTTAGCCAGTTCACACCTGCACACCAGGCACACCTGTACCACCTCCTCGCTACCCTCGCTACCCCCCTTAACCCCTAACCCTTAAACCATTATCCGTAACCCATAGACCGTACTTTGCTCTCCTCCTCCTTGGAGCCTTTCATTACTCCATCGCTGCCATCGCTGGCAACGCTGGCAAAGCTGCGGCCTGGATGGTCATGGTTTATTTGGCCATCCATATCTTTGTCGTGGTCGGCAAGAGTTCAGAGTTCGCCGCCGCCGCGCTCTTTGTTGGCGGTTGGCCCTTTGTTATGGCCAACTTCGAGGGGCCGGAATGATTTTCCTTTTGCCGCCTTTGTTTGCCTTGGGATCCGGGCTCCTATGCTTTTGTCCGTTACCCTGGCTATATCCGTCTCCGGCTCCGGATCCAGCTCCCGCTACAGCTCCTTTCTTGCTGCTTTTCTTTCTGCTTTCTATTAAGCAGCCCCCATTTCTGGCATAATATTATCTTTCGTGTTATCTTTGCCTTTTCACATCTCTCTCTGCTTAGTTTTTTCTTCTTATTTTTTGATGGGTCTGCTGCTGGAAAATGAAGTTGTATCTTGTTAAGTGGCCACTTCGCCAGCCTTCTGGTTTTCTTTTAATGCATATCTAAGCACTTGAAGTTTTCCGCTGGCAGCACTTTTCGCACGTCCCGTGACTTTCCTTTCAAATGAGAGAGAGACTAATGTGGCTGCCCAAGAGGAGGACGACAGGCTTTTCCGGTCGAGTTTTGGGTCAACACCAAGAGAGATCGCACTTCATTAGCATAGTTCAGCATCATCCCATCATCATCAGCTGCATCATCATCATCGTGGCATCCACATCCTCATTTCATTCGCATGCCGCTCGACGGCTCATTAGATGCTTGCTCTATTTGCTCAATCCCCCCTCTTAACGTCTATCTACCCCACCCCTGTTTCTTGGCATGGTACATTGCCCATCTCACGACGCCCACACCTTCTGCTCTTCTCGTCCCGCCTCGATTATCCAGGTATCTATGACGAGGACTCCGGCTACACGCCCGTCCATCCCGATGACGCCGAGTTCGATGAGGACGAGGAGGAGGACGAGGAGGTGGACATCCTACAGCAGTTCACCGAGGTCTCCGAGATCCGTTTCCCGGGCGAAATTGGACCCATGGGCGATCGCCGTCTGTGCAAGATCCGGTGCGTCAAGGGCAAATGGGTGGGTCCTCTGTGTGCCACCAACGAGGAGGGTAAGTGAGCCACTACCGCAGAGAACACACGGCGCACACACACAGCTCACAAATCAACACCAACACCCACAGAGCCCACGACAATAGCCGCATTGATTACACACACGCACACAGATACTTAGTTGCAGTCGCAGATACATAGCTCCAGTTACAGATACATTTAAGTCACAAACACAAACAAGTTGCGAATTCATTTGTACGTACTACGCAAATAAAGCCAACTCAATCAGCGCACAATCGAACAAAAGGACACACAATCAGATTGTTGTTTCATTTTAATCCACTTATTGTTTTCATCAATTAAAGAGTACACAGTGAAAAAAAGGAACATGACTGAATAACCAGCTCTGATTAAGTGTTATGGAAATTGGCAATTGAAATTCTTTTAAATTCTGTTTAATCAGAGCTGGAAAATAGTTCTCAAAATAATATTAAAATGTACTGGAGTGCCACAAAAATAAGTAAGGCTTGAAATCTCTTTATAAGGTGTCTAAAAGTATGCTATAAAATATTTTATGCAAAACATTTGGGTTAATTTGTAGTATTATAATATTTTTTAATGAAACCCCTAATGGTTTCTGTGGCACTCTAGTAATCTTTTACAAAAAATAATACAGCTATGACAAGTTACAGTGTACAGTAAGCGGTATTACATAAATCTGTAAAGATTTCACTTAATTTGTGGTAGGTATTACCATTGGAATCTGTATATAAGTTAATTCCCAGCAGATTCCATGGACATAAAAGCCAGAAAATTATTTAAATTGCAAAATCGCTTAAAAAGTATGCTGCAAAAATTAAAAAACAAATTGCATACTCTTCGGCTCTATCTTAAATGATTTCAAATCACGTTTTCTCAAATACCCTAAAGATTTATGTAGTATCCGCACTTTAAGAATAATATATTATTTAAATAATAAGTACCATAAATGATGACCTATTCCGGTGATATTTTCTCTCTGTCTGCGCCCAATATATATCTCAATCCCCCTCAATCCTGCAGACGATAATGGGAATGTGAAGTTTCAGCCGCTGTACAAGAGCTGTCACGTGAACCGGATACCAACGCATTTGCTGCTCAGCTACCGCAACATTTCAGTGGTAAGTGGTTAGAGCTCGAAGGTCAAGGGTCGAAGGTCCTTCGACAGGATCACCTGGCTGCCGCACGAAATAAAAAACACAGCAAAAGCAAAGCAAAAGCACAGCACAACACATACATGCAAAGCACACGCACACCACGGTACACCATATTGCATATATACGTTTTTGTAGATTTCCGGACTGGCCGATTTCCGGAGAGCCTGCGATACGCCGATAAAACTCGATTGGGCCGATATCTCAACTCCGTTATCGATACCGTGTTCGATCTCCACTCTGTCTTTCGCTCTCTCTCTGTCTTCTCGCACCACCCGTCTCTATCTCTGTCTCTCTCTGTCTATCGCCTTCTATCTTCTCATATCTCAGCCTGCAAAAAAAAAACTCACCAAAAATCTCTCTCAATCTCAATCTCAAACCTCAATCGCAATCGCTATCTCAATCGCAAAAGCAGCGATTAAGCCATCTGCATGTTGAATGCTCGAGAATCGGGCCACTATATCAAATCGATCCTATAGAATCTGTGTTTTTTTGGTACTCTCTGATTCTCTCTCTTGCAGACACCGATCCCACCAAATCGCGGCTGGCGTAAAACGCGCTTATCCAAATCGACACTTCTCTCAAATACAGAAATTGTGAGTCGTCGTTGTAGCTGTTGTGTAGCTTGCACCAGATCCACCAGATACACTCAGCACACACACACAAAACACACCCAGTAACACACACTCAGCCCACTCCCCGTAAAGAGAAACACAGGATACAGATACCAGACTCGAAATACACCAGACACCAGAGATAGATACAGATACAGATGCGAGGAACTGCACGCCAGAGCAACCAGAGAGCCGCTTTCCCAGTTCGCGGGAACATCTGATTTTTGTGATAACTTTCTCCACTTTCTCTCTCTCTCTCTCTCTCTCTCTCTCTCTCTCGTCTCTTCTCTCTCCCAACTCAAACCCTTTCCCCCTTTATTCGCTTTCCTTCCCGCCTTAGAACGTGGGCTGGGATCTGCCGCATGGACACTCCCTGCAGGCACGCTGCCAGGAGCTGGGCATCTACAAGCTGCTCGGCGAGTCCCGTGTCCTCTGCTCCAATGGCTTGTGGGCTCCACGCATGCCCAGCTGCGTGCCCACCACTGTGCTGACCAACTACTCGGAGGATAGCGCTCCCTCGATCCGCATCAAGATCTTCAATGGCTCGCACTCCTTCGAGCCCTCGGGCGTGATGGCTGTGCCGCCGCACAGCACCGTGCTCATGGACTGCATGTATCCACGGGTGAGGGGCACTCCCGAGTGGAGCTGGACCAGCTGGTACATGCAGTACTCCACAGGTGAGCGAGAGAGAGGAAGCGAGAGTAGCTAATCCTTAATCCTTAATCCGAATTTGTGCGATTTCTCCTTTAAAGGATGGTCTCCCGCCCAGGAGGAGAAGGCCGTTCGCTATCGGCTGAGCATCAAGAATATTGAGAACAACGATTCTGGCACCTTCACCTGCACCTCGCCCCGTGGCCTGACCAACAGCATTGCCGTCGTGGTGGCCACTTCGACGTGTCCGCAGCTGACAGAGCCGCTGGCGCCGCTCAAGCTGCGCCTCGAGGGCAACAAGCTGGGCCAGCGGGCGCACTACGAGTGCCCCGAGGGCTTCCGGCTGGACGGCGCCTGGAACGCCACCTGCCTGGCCTCCGGCAATTGGTCATCGCCGACGCCGACCTGCCATGCCATCCAGTGTCCGCGCCTCGAGCTGGATGACCCGCACCTTAGCCTGATCGAGCTGAATACCTCGGCATGGGGGCGGGCGGTGTTCAAATGTCAGTGGGGCTTCAAGCTAACCGGACCGGCGCAGCTGGACTGTGAGCCGTCGGGCGTCTGGAGTGGCCCCGTTCCCCGTTGCAAAGGTGAGCGATCATCGTTGGGGGGTTTTAAGAGGTTTTTTTAAGGGGGTTTCACCAAAGGCGTTTTAAGAACAAGATGCATAACGACCTTACATTTGAATTTATATGTGCAAGAAATTTTTTGGTTGGCGAAGAAAATCGCGCTCTCTCCGCTCTCACAAAGTTGAGAGCGTTAAAATCGAAAAATAGAATGCGGTTGAATGTGTGCGTACAGATGTAGAGGGCGTGAGAATACGTGTGCCTCACATACAGCTGTCAGAGAGGCGCACTCTCTCTGTCTTTTGAAGAAAAATTTCAAGAGAGCCTGGAGCCAGCTCTAGAGTCAATACATAATATTAAATGGCGTATTTTGACATCATTTTATTAAATCATCTTTGTTTCCTTTGATACATAAGCAAAGCTTATATTCTTCTAAAAGAATAAAGATAATTTGTAATATGGAATCGCTAATAACCTATTAGTAATAAGACTTATGTATAAGTTAAATGTGTGTTTTAATTATAAAGAGTAAGTCGTAATACATATTTCTTGCGGGTAATTGAAGCTTGGTAGAAGCTTTGGTGGAGGAATTAAGCCACTGAAATGTGACAAGAAACTTTTGTTTCTGGTTTTTAAAAGCTGTTAGAGGGCTTAGAAAATAAAATATTTAAATTTAAAGAAATTAGAGCTTTATGAATCAAATTCTTCATTATTTGCTTAACTACTACAAGCTTAGTTTAGCTCTTCTGTTGCTAAATGCGAAGTTAAATTAATAATTTGACTACAACAAATTATAACCCAAGAGGGGAGGCCTCATAATATCTCCCTTACCTCTCTCTCTCTTTTTCCTTGATAAAAATCTATATAATATTTGAACTAACTCACAAAACCCCTGTCCCTCCGCCGCCCAAATCCCCCATATCCCATACCCCCCTTTCTTTTTTTTTTAACCTGCTCCACAGTCATCCAGTGCGTAATGCCAGTGGCGCCGCTCAACGGGCGGATCGGTGGCACCAGCCTCAGCCAGCGGCGACTCACCGTCGGCGCCCTGGTCACGTTCAGCTGCAACGACGGCCACAGCCTGGTGGGCGAGTCGAGCATCATCTGCACGGAGAACGGACAGTGGTCGCACTCGCCGCCATTTTGTAAGTAGCCACTACGCCACTCCACACTCACACACTCACTGACATAGAGGTGCGTATGCGTATGCGCATACGTGTCCGTTATGTATGGATGTGGGTGCGCTGATTACCCGGGGGGAAAGACTCCCGGCGCACCGCTCCACCTACTACTCCTCCACGTGGACCCCATTAATGACTCTTGTGTTGTATTTCCGCCGATCTTGATACCGAAACCGATACCGATACCGCTAACCGATACTGATACCGCTAACCGATACCGCTCACGAAAAATCATCACATCATAATCGCACGTACATGCATGACTTGCCCACTGACCATACACGATCTCAGGCAAATCGCAGTGCCCGTATCCGGGCGATCCGCCCAACGGCCTGATAGCGCCGCTCAAGTTTAACTACGACGCCGGAGACTACCTGAGCGTCCAGTGTCGGCCCGGATTTGTCCAGAGTTACGAGGGTCCGCCCGAGCGGCCCAAATGCCAGCCGGATGGCCGGTGGTCCGGTCCGCTGCCCAAGTGCAAGAGCTACGAGGAGGTGTAACCTCCCCTCAGATACAGATACAGATCCAGATGAAGAAACTGAACCCGAACCCGAGACCGAGAAGAAGCCAAGGATTCGCCGCCAAGTTAGCATTACGGATCGCCAGCCAGTAACTCCAAGAAAGAAATACAGAACGAAACCGAGTGATATTTAGATTAAAACTTAGTGAGAGGTATCAAAATTAATAGATATTTTATCAGATAGGTTCAATTCAAATCGATATCTTTTAGTGGGCCCCCCCACCCCCCGAGTTCTTCGAATTCGAGGAGCTCCCTCTCTCTCTCCTCCTCCTCGAAAGCTTTTGAAACTACATACATGTACTCTATATATAAATGGATCAAGTTCAAGATCAGGCACACACACACACACACACACGCCGGAGAAATTTGTTCTTTGCGCTTGCATTTCATCCTTGTACTAACTCTACTACTTAAAGAATTATATATATATAATCAACAGCTAGTACAGGTATTTATGTATTACGTATATATATTCTGGTTGCAACTCCAAGTTACATAAATGTAAATGTTTAAAACGAAAACGAACACACACACAACTAACCCACAGTGCGAGTATATATACATATATGTATGGTATATATACACAGATTAACGATTCTCTATTCCACCATAACTAACGAAAGCATTACACTGACACAGAGATATGTACGAGAGGAAGGTTGCAGCAGCACTTGTTGGACGATGAGTTAATTAGTTAGGAGCTAAGCACAGGGACAGGGACAGGGACAGGGACAAGGACAGGGACAGATGGAAGTCATATCCTTTAATTATTCCGTGTAGACCAGAGAGAGGAGCATTGCGTATTGCGCGTGTATTGTGAGCAGCTGCAATCTTTTGTGTAAAGAAAAGACCGTTTTAAAATAAAAATACGAATATTGTGTAAAATGCAATGCTCTCTAATGTCTTTAACTGTCTTGGGGGGAGGGTAAGGGGAGCTATCCTATCCGTGAGCTCAGCGTGAAACTGTGCCAAGGAGCGCCATGTGCCCACGTGTTTGTTTCCCTTTCGCCTAAGCCAGTGGCTAATGCGCCCACAGGAGCATCATATCCAGCAGCAACATCGAAAGCGGCATCAGCGGCGAAAGCAAACATTTACCTCATAAATGGGCGCAGCACTGCGAGAAATAATATTACTGATTTTTCGCAGATTTTTTTATTTTAAGTTGAGTTTATATTAATTTCGTATTAAGAAAACCCCCCACAGCAAAGATAATCAGTGTGGAGAATCTTTGGGGGGATCTGGGAACATAACTCGATGTAAATATTTTAGGCCTAGCAAAGCGAATGCATTACACTGGAACGAAAGGCTTTCTTAATATAAGATATAGGATATAAGGAATGGAAGGCATTTTCGTATTAGCCGAGTTGCCGGAAAGGTCGAATAAAGAAATGTTTAACCGCTATCTTATCTTAGTGCTGTTGGCACCTGCCTTTCTGGCCGTTACTAGGTCTGAGAAGTGTGAAAGATTCCATACCGTGGCGCATGAGTACACCCGATATGATTCGCCAAACTATCCCGACAAGTATCCTGCAGGATCGTCCTGTACGATGAAGTTCACCGCTCTCCCGGGTTACCACTTTACAGGGAATTGTACCATCAATATGCCTCCGGTATGATTAATTTTCCCAGTAATGCTCAGTAGTAAGGTTTTACCTTTTTCCAGAATGATGCTAAAAACAAGGAGAGATTCTTCATGGCCTCGAAGGGAAATTCTAATATTCTCCGTTCCATTGATGTTTACGACGACATGTATATTGTGCTGGGTAACAAAACAAGACTTACGGATTTGGTTGTGGGCCATGTATCCAAGGGAACGCAGCGTGGAAAATACACGTGCCTCTTTATCAACACCAAACAGACATAGTTTAAGCCATCATTGTTGGAAAACAAGATAAGGAACTACTACAAAATATTATTTAAGAGATGTTCTAAATAAAACAAATATGTTGTCTGGCTCGAGGTCTGGGTGTTCTTTAATTTTTTACTATATATATTTCAATCTCCTCCTGATGATCTAAATATATTCGGTAAAAAGAGAAATAAATGAAATAACATTTAGATGCTAATTCTTATATGTATACTTTATGGGGTTTGAGATGACTCCTTGACTACGTTGCAAAACATAGTGGCAAAACTATAATAACTATAATACCCTCGAATTATACTATGGTTACGTTATCGAATGCTGTATTAATTTAATCTCAAAAAGTCCTAGCTTCCATAATTTTATCATACATTATACTGAATCAATAATACTTATTATCATTTTAGCTTGAGTTTATATCAAATCTTCCTAATTCCAGATTAAGAGAACTATCCTCACTGGATGTAACTCCTTGCCTGCATCCGTTTTTTACCCCAGCTTTAGTGCCGAAACAATTTTCTGAACATTTACTCAAATATCGCTTGACATTTTGCATAATTGACTATAGACATGGCAAACCTCGGTAAAAAAAATTACCTCATTTACCCTCGGAAGGCTGGGAGGCACGGACACAGCAAAGTTAATCAGTGTGAAGAATCTTTGGGGGGATCTGGGAATATAACTTGATGTATATCAGGCCTAGCAAAGCGAATGCATTACACTGGAACGAAAGGCTTTCCTAATATAAGACACAAGATATAAGGAATGGAAGGCATTATCGTATTAGCCGAGTTGCTGGAAAGGTCGAATAAAGAAATGTTTAACCGCTCTCTGATCTTAGTGCTGTTGGCACCTGCCTTTCTGGCCGTTACTACGTCTAAGAAGTGTGAAGGATTCCATACCGTGGCACATGAGGTCACCCGATATGATTCGCCAAACTATCCCGACAAGTATCCTGCAGGATCGTCCTGTAAGATGAAGCTCACCGCTCTTCCGGGTTACCACTTTAGAGGGCATTGCACCATCAAATTGCCTCCGGTATGATTTATTTTCCCAGTAATGCTCAGTAGTAAGGTTTTACCTTTTTCCAGAATGATGCTAAAAACAAGGAGAGATTCTTCCTGGCCATGGAGGATAGTCCCGGTTCCCTTGATTATTACGACGACACGTTTATTAATCTTATTGATTACTATACGAGTTTGGTTGTTGGCCATGTATCCAAGGGAACGCAGCGTGGAAAATACACGTGCTATTTTTTCAACAAAAAAAAGACATAGTTTAAGCCATCATTGTTGGAAAACAAGATAACTAACTACTACAAAATATTGTTTTAGAAATGTTCTAAATAAAACAAATATGGTGGCTGGCTCGAGGTCTGGGCGTTCTTTTATTTTTCCCAAAAATAAATTAATTAACATTTTCGGGTGTTTGTTCGATATTATCGACAATAATAAAGCTGATGTGACCATGATCCATTCAAATGCAAGGAATAAGTGTATTCCAGACAGGATTAACTTAGTGTAAACATGCAGACCCAAGGAACTTCCATTAATGCAAATAATAGAATTCAATTTACGAAACCTATACCTTTTTAAGTAATTTTATTTATTTATTTATAAGTATAGTTAATATAATTTTATTTATTATCATGAGAAGTTAGTATAAAAAAGAAACTGCTACGTTTTTCCCTGTGCACTTCACCTGTTCACCTGCCGCCTGGCTGCCGAGCGGAAGGGAAATTCATTTAAAAGTTGAGAGGGGCGTGGAAATTTAGTTGGTAATCTTCCGCAAGGTTTCCCGCTCGCTCGTATGCCTGTGTGTGGCCTGGCATCATCAAGTTCTGCCAGCACAGGCACCACCTTGTGCACCTGGAAAATTAATTTGTTTTGTTCCTTTTGCACCTCGAAACGATTGAGGCTTCATTTCCCGCCGCCGCCGCCGCCGCCGCCAGCTCATTTTCCACACATGGCCGGCGAGGCGCCATTGTCGTTTATTCCCAACCACGCTCCACGCTCCACGCCCCGCTCATTTAATGGCAATTTGGCTGAGGATGTGGGTGGGTGAGTGAGTGTATGGCTGCCATGGCTGCGGCGGGGAAAGGTGTCCAAATTGAGACGCCCCGCTGTCACAGAGCCGCTATGTGGGTGCGTAATTAAAATTAACTGCTCCTGTTACTCGCACTTCTGGCGTTACGGCTGTTGTCGCAAATTGGTTTTGCTTGTTTGCCAGTCCCAAAAATTAATACAACAGGCTCTCCGGTCTCCCCCTCTCTTCCTCTCGGCAGGACATTAAACTCGCATTTAACTCAAACTCACTTTCGAGATGGTAACTTTCGAGGCGGCTCCGAGCAGCGCCCACCATGTAGCTCTAATTGTTTGGGTTAATTAAGGAACATGCAATTAGCCGCACGCGGATGCGGATGCTGAATCGGATGCTGATGCTGATACAAGCTCGCATCCATCGGATGCATATCCGGTTCCGATGCCAGCTGAAAGTTGAGCAATTTTCATTAGCACCTCTCTGGAGCTGGGAGCTGGGAGCTGGGAGCTACAGCGAGGCTAAAAGCCATGGCTGGCATCCGGACATCCGAGTCAGCTCAAACATATCACAACTGCAATATTTTCCGTCCGTGCTCTCGGTCCAAAAGCGATGAACTATGCATGTCACGTAGCTCAAAAGCGGTGTCCCCGCTCTTTGGATCCACACACACACACACACACGAGGCACCCACTCACCTCGGCTGCTGCACTAAGAGAAATTGAAGAGAAGTCATGAATGCATTTTGAGAATAAAGAAAATATATATTGAGTTTACTTTATTTGAATTTTGGGGATTTTGTATTAATTGAAAATATTTTAAAGAGTCCCTCAATTTACTCTTTAAATCATATTTTTCAAATATATATATAAACATAAATCTTTTGTAGCATACTTTTGGACAACTTTTAGAGCGATTTAAAATCTCCAACTAATTAAACAACTTTTGTTTAGTCTAGTTCTTAAATGTATAATGTTTCTTAAATTCTTAATTGTAATTATAATATATTATATTATATTATATATAATTATATTATAAAATATATTAAAACACTTTGAATCATGTCTTAGATTATGTAATGATAAATTATCCAAGGGTAATGACTCATAGAATACTTTAGGGAAAACCTTTTAAGCTCGTATTAGATTAATTCAAAATATATAAAAAATCCATTAAACTTACTCTAAAAATTCATATTTAAAGCGAACTTTGAACTAAAAATATTTTATAGCATATTTTTGACATTTTAAGTGATTTTAAATCTCCAAATAAAAAAAAGAAGCCTGCTTTGTTCTTTTCTTTGTGTTTCTGATTACTTTTAAATTCTTTTTATTATTATTTGTACTATATAATTAAGCAAGTATTATTATTAAGCGATTTTAAATCTCCAAATAATTAAAGAAGCCCTGTCTTGTCAGTTTGTTAACTTTAAAATGTTTTCCCTAACTCATTACACTTTTTTATGGACTATTTATTTATTTTATATTATTTTTTTTTGGATTATGCACTATATAATTACCCAAAAATTAATATTTATAGCATACTTTTTGAAGAGCTTTTTTCCACACTGCAGCTGCGTCATAAAAAACGAGCTTGGCCCCAACTTTTGGCCTGCCCCCCAGTCGTGTCCTGGTCTGGATGTTAAATGCATGCCAAAGCCCCAAGGCTAACTACACTTGAACTCCTCCCTCCCCCGCCCCCTCTTCAACCCCTCCTTCCTGATATTTGCGTTCCCAGGCTCCAGCGTTTGGCGCGTTGGTTTAGAGACAAAGTGCAGTGCTGGCCATAAAGTCATCTCTGCCATTTATTCGTGCAATTCGCCGGGTTTTAAAGTTACCCGCATAGTTGACAAATTTCGTTCACCCTGGAATGCCATTGGGGGAAAATTGTCGAGATTTTCGGGTTAGAGGAAGAGAGGGAGAGAGGGAGTAGCGCTCAGGCACAATTACTCATCTGAATATTCTGATTAGTTGTCGCCGCCGGGTTAAGGCCGTCTGGGATATGGTCATCAATCACCTGAAGAGAGCCAATCAAATGGTTAATAACAAGGAAAGCCTGTCCTGGGGATAAGGTGTCCCCTTTTTTTATGGTTCATTTGAATGTTACAGAAAAAATATAAGTGGATTCTGGCCAGTGGAAAAAGAGCAGTTCGTTAAATCAATAATAAAGTTACAGAAATTGTAAATAAAATTAAAGAAAAAAAGTGTCCGTGAAATACGTATTTGATTTCAGATTTTATAAAGCATTTAAGTGACTTTTGCAATATTTTTTAATACTCTGATTCTGGTGAATCCTTTTTCTGAGGCAACTATAAGCTATGTCAAGGAAAAATGTAATAACAAATCAAGGGAAAACTTACAGAAAAAGGTAGTTAAACCCCCCATTAAACACCCCAACTAACTACCCTCTAAAAATAAAACAAAAGTCGTTTAATTAGCTGCTAGTTGTGGTCATGGTCATGACTGAGCCCGCTAATTGAAAGTTTACACCTGCTGCAGGTAATCTTAACCAGCTGCAGGCTTGTGGAAAATATTAAAGAGCCGCCGCAGGAGCAGCCCGCACTTGAAGTTTCCCAGGCAATTGGTCCCCAAGGAGCATTTTGTGTCGAGCACCGCCGCGCTCTAATTAATCCAAGAGCCGCAGACAGCAGGTGGGAGCAGGGGAGAGGCGTTGGAAATCCCCCGGCAGTGCATTGTGAATCCCCCCTCTGAGGCATTCCTTCTGTTCGATTCCAATTCCAACGCATTACGCATTACGTATACGCCCTGCTGGCTGCTACAAAGTGATTTATTTGCGCGGCACAAAAATTAACATTTAGATTAAAGAGCGTAGGAATTAACATTTTTCCATAAATATTTATTTGGAGAGGGGACAGAGGAGAGTATAAAATGTAGCTGCAATCTAACTTGGTTACTTATCCGGCGGCGGCGTCGGTTCCTTGCGAACGTATTTTGCATTTTCCAGAACGTAATCCAAATCGGATGCGAAAACGAAAACCAACAATGAACGGCAGAATGGCGAATGGAAAGCTGGACAGCTTTTTCCTGTAGAATTTCCCAGGCAGCTGCTGCTTTTGAGAATGATATGCCAGCTCGCTTTCCTTCTATTTCCCCTTTGCTTTTCCTTTTTTTTTTTGTTATCAATGATAACAAAAGTGGCCAGGAAGTATCAATCGATACTCTGTACTCTCAACTCTCAACTCTCTGCTCTTAACTCTTATTGAAAGGGAGTAAGCCAGTCAGCTGGCATTTACTTCAATTATTCCTGAATTATTTCGCAACAAAAAGCCTAAAATTTGTTATGCAAATTAACGAAGCGAGAGGCCTTTAAGCCGCCCAAAAAATAAAAACACCCAACACAAGCGGCTTTATTTCGATACATATATTTGCATTTATAAATATATGCTATCAGATACAATTTATGTGTTATATATATGTATATATATCAGGTATCCTATCCCTTGTCAGAATCCGTATCTCCTCTGACTGCCTGCCTCTGTGTGAATGCAACTTCCGCTTTGATGCCTTCCACCTCGGTGATTTTTAATAATAAAACAAATTGTAGCGAGAACAACCAACACACACACACACAAATTGATAACCCGCTGTGTGCACTTCATAAAATGTTTCAAGCGAAAGGCAAAAAGTTGTAACACCTTCTCCCCAGCGGGTGTAATATAAATAATGCGAACAACAGCAGCAAACAATGGCAATAAAGGCGTAACAACTTTGGCAAAGACAAAGTCAAGTTGAAGGTAGCGGCGGAAAGCTGCCTCAGTTTCGAGTACGGAATGACAATTGACACGGACGAGGGGAAAGCCCCTCCCCCCTCTTTGTACAGGGACACACCTTAACCCGGGGTAGTGCCTCCTCCCGTCCTTTTCCTCGCCTCGCACAATTTATTTTATTGTTGTTTGGCAAACAACTTTCATAAGTTTCCAGCTGTTCACAAACGGCACTCAATTTTGGTCGCCATGGCAATCGTTGTCGCTTCCTTTTACCTCCCGGATCTTCCCACCGCTTTCGCTGGGTTTTCCCTGCGTTTTCCACCTCCACCTCCTGCCCGTTGAAAGTTATAAAGAGAGTTTTACATTATTAGTTGCCAGTTTTGCAGTGTGACTGCTGCGCTGGTGGTGGTCGCCTCGCCAACTTCGGGGAAAACTGCTGGACGATGGCCGGACAGGCTGGAACAATGCGGGAAAACTCGGACAGACGGCGCGGCGGCGTCGGCGTTTCCTCATTACCATAAGCAGCTGCAGCTGCTGCGGCATTTAAATTTGCAATTCGGTGAGTGGTCGACGTGGAAAATAAAAGGAAAAGGAAACATCATGAAATCAATGCAAATTTGAATGCCAAAAATGCAATTATATGACTACAAAAATGTTGGGGAAAAGATGGTTTTCTCAAAGTCGAAGATAGTATGCTCTTCCAGTATGATTTATAGCAAACATCCTTAGCAGTACAGTCACAACTCAACATCAACTCATCATTGCATTTGTGTGTGGGAAAAATAGAATATGATAAATAGAGATGAGCAAAAAATAGCTAACATGTACTATTGCATAAAAAATAGCTATAACTAATAAAATATAGTCATTTAACTCTTTAAAAATGGCTAGATTTAGCTACAAAATTACAAGGCGACAGCACTAATTCTCTCGTTCTCTTTTGTGCCGTGTGAAGAAAGAGGCATGGCAGGGAATTTTGTGGGGACCACTGATTTATAGGAAAAATATATAGAAAGAATAAAAAGAAGTAACTAAAGTTATCTGGCAAATTCAAACTTGGAAAGTACCTAACTATATCAAGAAATTATATCCGCCGAAAATAAAGAGAAGTTTATTAAAACATTTGCTAAACTATGAGCAAAAATCACACGAAAATCAATTAAATTTCCTTAAAATAAAAGTAGTCCCACAAACATTTTATTTCAGCTTATAAAAGTAAACAAAAACATTCTCCATATCAATAAAGATATCAGCCAAAAAAAATATAAATAATATATCAATTGTATGTGAAAACAAGCCGTACAATTGTTGACTAATTTAAGCCTTTGCTTAAAAAAAAAATAATAAACATATCAAATGACAAATGGGAAAGCACACCTATTTTCACCCAAAAAAAAAAAAACACAATTAAAATACGCAAATAATTCCTGGCCAAAACATTTCTATTTGGCGGCGCTGTGTGGCACATGTGTGTGCCTGTGTGTGTGTGTTAGCCATTTGCATAAGCCAAGCGAATCAATTCAAAGCCAAAAAGTCAATCAATTGCTGAAACGAAAGCACAGCAGGGGGACGAGACGAGACCCAGCTGCAAATATTTGCAGTTGCAGCTGCATTGGTTTATTTTTGGTATCTGTTTTTGGGGGTCATTTTGGCATTGGCCTGGTCAGCATCCGAGGTCCTGGAATTGCATCACTTCCTGTCCCTGTCTGTGGTTGTGTGTGTGTGAGTGAGTGGTGCAACCGACAATAAATAAAGTCTAGCCGGGATTGCACTCTAGCAAAAACAATTATGGTTGCCCAGCGGGATGTACGCCCTGCTCCTTGTTCCCTGATGATGGTTGGTTTTTCTTCTTTTTTTTTTTGACTAGAATGGGTCACTGTCCGTGGGAAAATTGAAAAGTTTTCTAGCCAATAATAACAAGAAAACTGGTAAGAAATCGGGCAAAAGGAAAGAAAAGAGGTTGCCGGAACAACAAGTAGTACGAGTTTGGCTAACAACTGAAAAGTTGTAGTTGGCGAAAAACTCGAGTAAAAAACAAGAAAACATGGATAAATAATATAAGTATTGATGCTTAAATAGGCCATCAAAGCGACACATAATAGGTCAATGGGTTTAAAGGTAAATTCAAAGATTTTTAAGCTTCAGGATTTGTTTGTTGTATAAAGAGGTTGAGAATACTCAAGAGATTATTATTAACATAAAAAAATGTACAAATAATTCAGCTTCTTAAGAATATGAATATTTCTTGTGATAAAAACGAGGTTGATAATACTTAACAAATTATAATTTTAATTAAAATACAAAAAAAAATGGGCAGCTTCTTAATTATTGTAATAAATTATTGTAATAATCAATAGATTGACAACTCTTTAGCTTCCTATTTATAAGAATTGTTCGTTGCAATAAAAAATAGGCTTAGAATAGTCAAGAGATTATTATTTAAATTAGGATACTATAAATTCTTTAGCTTCCAAATTATTGGAATAATTTTTGGTAAAAAAAGGTTAAGAATACTCTACAGATTATTATTAAAACATAATAATACAAGGAATTCTTCAGTTTTTTATTTAATTTAATTTATCTTTGTGATAATAAAGAGGTTAAGATTATAATTTAATTTAAAATTAAGTAAATAATCCTCGCCTAATAATATATTCATATTTAAATATATTGGTCAATGTAACAATATTATTCTTATTCTATTTAATATTTATTTCTTTCTTTTTTTCCTTTTTTTTCTTTCTTTTTTTCCTTTCCGTTTCCATTTAAAATAAAATGCATTAAGAAAGCTTCAGAGAGTAACAGCCAACAATCAAAATAAATATATTTATAAGTTTGTGTTAGGAAATTCCTGCGAAAGAAAACGTATTTTGTACACACATTCTGGCTGCGAGCCAATTAGATCTTTGGCTCTGGCTTAAAAGGTTTCCCACCAGCTGTCAGCAGGCACTTCTCCGACGACCGGATGACAAGTTGAATAAGGCTCGAAGGCAGCAAGCCAGTCAGTGTGTTTTTCGATTTAAGGGGAAAATGCTCGCTGGGAAATTCCGCAGAGCTTGCTTAATTTAATGCTCGATTGCAGGGAGGGAAGTAAAAAATGGAGAAAACCCACTCAGACACACTAGATGCAATTACCCCTGCTGGACCCAACGCGCTACACTCGTGATGTGTCTGTGTCTGTGTCTGGGTCGTAAATCGCCGCCGTGATATTGAATTACGTGTGACTTTCTACTTCCGTTGGCCCGTAATCCGTTTCCGGTTCGCTGGCTGGGTTTACATTTACCGTTAATCTCGTGCTAAGCGTCTCCAATAAATTATTGCCAAGCGAAAAGTCCGTCCAGTGTGTGTGTGTGTGTGTGTGTGTATGGGCGAAAATTTGCAATTAAAATGCAAGCTCTGATAGCCCCAGCCCGAGTGAGTCAAGCGCTGCGCGGCGCCAAGCCTTCTGGCCCGACATTTTCTGCTCGGTTTTGAATACCTTGGAATATTGGGGAAAAGGGAAGGGTATATGGTATTTCGTAGGTTACATATTTTTGTGGCTACAAATTAAAGTGAAAAACGTATGGAATGAGTAGGTAGGTTTTCCTGGAAACTTGTCTAAAATAACTTTACTTTTT
>JAEIIU010055020.1:0-10973 GCA_018874675.1 Drosophila baimaii | reverse complement strand
ATCGGTCTAATTATTTTATAGACACCCCTATGTTAGTTTGATCTAGCACACAGATCATTGTAAGCGAAGGGTTTTTATTTTTTTACCCATAGACAAACATTCTAATTAACATTTTAATGACATACAAAGATTAATAATGAAAGAGGAACATACTTTGAAGTTTTGGAGTTGTGAAAACTCAAGGCAGATAGCGTTATTCACATCAAAATTCGAATTAACGGATCTCAGGGGTACATTGATGATTGATATTTTGGAGGACATACTGTTAGTTAGCCGTACTAATGGATACAAAGTAAACAATGAACATAAATAGGCAATATTATTATTTGTAACCCGGTTCCATCAAATTGACGAACCTGTTTGCAAACCTATTGCTTAGGTTCGAACATCGAACCGAACCAAACCCAAAATTATATGGGTTCACACTGTGAACTGATAATAATATAAGATATTAGCGAATTTCTGATTTATGTTCATATATTTATTTTTTTATGACAAGGCAGGCCTTTAACTCTAAAAGGCAACTCTTGATAGCTTGATATAGAAACTAACACGAAAATATTATCTCTTCTTAAGGTCAACCTACCAGTGTGGAAGCAGTCCGAATGCCGGGCGGCCTTAGTTCAGCATGTTCCGGACACCGCCTTGTGTGCCGGATTCCCCGAAGGTGGGCAGGACTCCTGTCAGGGCGATAGCGGGGGACCGCTGCTAGTGCAGCTGCCAAACCAGCGTTGGGTCACCATTGGCATCGTGTCCTGGGGCGTCGGCTGCGGCCAACGAGGCCGCCCCGGTATATACACGCGCGTGGATCGCTACCTAGATTGGATACTGGCCAACGCAGACGCTTAAGCCTTAAGGTACAAGCCGCACTTTCTACAGTTTGTCAGTGCAATCAATTTACTTGGCATTATGTTTAACAAATGCTACGGTCTAAATACACGAATTAACCTGATAACGATTGAACCCCGGAACAACCCCCTAGCTAAGACTATAACTAATGCCAAGCCGCCGACTTGGCCGCGGCCGCAGTGGCGACCTTTTGTAGCGGCGGCTCCTGGTCCACCGCGGTTTTGCTCGTCGTGTTGGTGGCATCGCTGAAGGCTATATTGTAGACATCGTCGTAGGTGGCGGCAAAGTGCACCTCCAGTCCCTCGGTAATATACGATGGCAACTCCTCAAAGTCCTTTTTGTTATCGACGGGCAGGATGAGGCAGTTGACACCACTACGACGGGCCTGAAAGAAGGAAGATCCCATTGGTAATCCAGAATGAGACCGAGTTTTGGGCTTAGCTTACGGCAATTGTCTTCTCCTTGATGCCGCCAACGGGCAGAACCTTTCCCTTCAGCGACACTTCACCCGTCATGGCCACATCTTGCCGCACTGGCTTGGCAGTGGCCAAGGAGACAAGGGCTGTGATGAGGGTGATGCCAGCGCTGGGGCCATCTTTCGGCGTGGCACCCTCGGGCACATGGACGTGAATGTGCCTGTAAGACCGAAAATATCTGAGTTATAATATCCCCTACTCTCTCTGGATGCCCTTACTCTTGCTCCAGGAACAGATTCTTCGGATCGAGCGAGTGCAGGAAGTTACGCGCCACGGTCAACGCGATTTGGGCCGACTCCTTCATGACATCCCCCAGATTGCCGGTGATGTGTAGTGTGCCACCAACAGCGGGCGACTCGGCTTTCTCTGCATGGCGTATGTGTCGCCTGGAGGTCTCGATGTAGAGCGACGAGCCGCCCATGGCCGTCCAGGCCAGCCCCATGACCACGCCCACCGGCGTGGTTTCGTACATGCGATCCGAGGTAAAGATCTGCTTGCCCAGGAATGTGGTCAGGTTGTCGGCGTTCACCGGGAAGTGCTCGCCCTCCTTCTTGACCAGTCGGAAGGCCACCTTGCGAATCACCTTCTCGATGTGCTTCTGCAGGTTGCGCACGCCCGACTCTCGGCAATAGCTGCGGATCAGCATGTTCAAGGCATCCTCGGTAATGTTTATCTGCTTGTCCGTCAAGCCACAGTCCTTCATGGCCAGCGGTATGAGGTACTGACGCGCGATGGCGATCTTCTCCTCCGCCACATAGCCAGACATTTCGATCAGCTCCATGCGATCTCTCAGGGGCTCAGGGATGGTGTCGATCACGTTGGCCGTGCAGATGAAGAGCACGCGCGACAGATCCACCGGCACGTCCAGATAGTGGTCCAGGAAGTTGGCATTCTGTTCAGGATCGAGGAGCTCCAACAGAGCGGAGCTGGGATCACCCTGATAACCTCTTTTAAAGTTGAAATGTTTATCAAGATCTGCATTTTATAATTCCGAACTTTTCTGCCATACTTGCCAATCTTGTCCACCTCGTCGATGAGCACCAGGGGATTCTCGATCTTGGTCTTCTTTAGGCACTGGATCAGCTTGCCCGGCATGGCGCCCACATAGGTGCGGCGGTGTCCCTTGATTTCGGCCACATCCGTCATTCCGCCCACACTGAAGCGGAAGTACTCGCGGTTCAAAGCGCGGGCGATGGACTTGGCTATGCTGGTCTTGCCCACACCGGGTGGACCATGGAAGCACAGTATCTTGCCCTGCGTAGTGCCCTTGAGCGAGCTGACGGCAATGAATTCCAAAATACGCTTCTTGATGTCCTCCATGCCGTAATGATCGTTGTTCAGGATTTCGGTGGCCTTCTCCAGGCACAGGTTCTCGGTGCTAATGACTCCCCAGGGCAGGGATGTGAGCCAGTCGAGGTAGTTGCGAGTCACACTGGGTATTGAGAAAAAGTTTGCTATATTTATACCATGCATGTTCCTCTAACTTACTTAAACTCCGAACTGTGACTCTCCAGGAAGCTGAGCTTGGTCAGCTCCTCGTCAATTACCGTCATGATGCTTTCAGGAACGGTTTTATCTTTCAGTTTCTCGCGATACTTTTCGCCAATGGCGTCTTTGTCGTCTTTTTCGATGCCCAGTTCCTTTTTGATCACCTTCAGCTGCTCTTGGAGTATGTATTTACGGTGCTGCTGCTTGACCTTCTCCTCCACTTCGCGTCCAATCTTTTGCTGCAGCCTCGACAATTCGAGCTCCTTCTTAAGCAGTGTCAACGCCAGCTGCAGGCGTTCTGGGATCTGCAAAAATATATATACTTTTTAGAATACACTTGAGAGTTGAGGAAACTTTCAGTTACATCGGTTTCCTCGAGGATCTTTTGCAGCTCCGCGGGCTCGCCAGCCGACAGAGAGGCACCCAAGTCGCAAAGATAAATGGGATTGTCGACAATTCGTTGGTTCTGATGCAGCATCTGCTGGAGACTCTCCCTATGGGAGAACATACAAGTAAGATAAGCATGTCTCCTGGATTCCATGTGAGAGCAACTCACCTATACAAGGGATTCATCGTTATGATATCCCGAAGAGTCTTGATTATTTCCTGGGTCAGGGCCTTGACTTCTTCGGTTTGCTTATAGGTGGGTTGCTTGACGTTCTCCACTTCCACAATGAGTACAGGCTGAGGGCTCGTCGCTGCCTTTGCGGCCCCTCCTTCGACATCCGCCTCAGCAGGGGCCCCCGCTTCCACTTTCTTTTCTTCCGTGGCTGGCGGCTGGGGCACACTCACGTGCTCAACTTTGCCTGTTCTCAGTGGCGGTTCCTGTGTCTGCTTCTGAACCATTTCCTCCTGCGCCGCCGCTGGTTCCTGTACTTTTCCACCCGGTCGCCTTGGCACCCGGCCCCGTGGCTTGCGGGCTGTGTCGGCTCTCGACCGCACTGGCGCTGCCTCGGCTTGCTCAGTGGATTGATCCTCAGCTGGGATGTTTAATTTAATATTAAATAGTGGATAATGCAAAGTTGTCGTTTTCACTAAGAGCAAGAACATATGTATGTCACAACATTTGGGCGCTTAGTGTGTGTCTGGTCAGTGCGCTTACCGGGCTTGGGAGTCGGCAGGTCCTCGATAACCTGACCCGTGATCCGGATGCGTCGGTGGGCAACGACAACCATGCGCAGCTTGTCGCCCAGGTCCTGCAGCTCCTGAATTTGTGCGAAGGTGCCCAGGCTGTAGACGTCATCCAAGTTGTGGATGAGCTCCTCCTCGCCATCGGTTTTTTTGAGAAAGACGCCCACATAGGGCTGATTTAGCTTGACTTTGCGGCGCAGAACCTCCATGACGATGGGGTTGGAAACCTGGAGATGAAGTTAAGGTATTATTAATTATAGGGGAGTAATTAGTAAGGCATGTCTGATAACGTTACCTCCACAATCTTCATGAAGCGCGGAAACAGTGGATTCTTGCTCATTGCCAGCAGCGGGACGTGCGGCCACACGTCCGGCACCACCAGCGTGGCCGGCAGGTGCGAGTCCCGTTCGCCCATTACTTCTGGACCCTCCGCCATCATCACTTCATCGGAATCATCGCGCTTTCGGCTATAGAAGCGCTGCACCATCAGATTAGCTCCGTGAAAGCGCTGCTGCAGGTGCGTCGCCCGATTCCGGTAGTGATGGATCAGGGATCCGTGGGTAGGCCGGTTTATGGACCACACCGACGTCGAGGCGATGCCCCGCATCATGGGGCGCACTCGGATGGCGCGAGCTAACATCCCGAAAGCAGTTTTAACTCGCAATTTACTTAGAAATAATTCATAAAATGTATAAAAACAATTTGCAGTCCTAATGTGTGGGGAGTGATTATGTGACAGCGGCTGATTAAATGACAGAAGCTGGCAGTGTTGGAAATGGATTGCGGCTCGCTCCCGCACAGTGGTACAAAGAGAATGACTTAACACAGTGGAGGAATTGTGAAATACTTTCGAAATACATGTAATACAGGTAATTTAAGGTTTATGCTCTATTTAAAGGACAGTAGTAGGAGAAGTATTGAAAATATTTTGTATTAAGTTACCAAGAATATGTAATTCGTGATTTTCTGAAAATTAAAAATACAATTTACGCTTTGTCAGTTTTCCAAACAAATTATTCATTAGATTTCGTTAAAATTAGGAAAATAAAAAATTGTAAATATATTCGTTGTCGTTTTAAATTGCGCCGATGAGGAAACAAAATATGAGCACATATTTTAAAAACATTAAAAAAAAAAAATGTATATAAAAACCTAGGTAGAAGTTCCAATGTATTGTATAAATAAATACACAATTAAATAAAAAATATTAAACTAATCGACCTTTTTCAAAATCTTTAATATGATTTTTTTGTTTATTATTTATATAAAGTTAACAATTGTTTAAAACTAAAAGCTAACCCCTAGTGATTAAGAGCATTAGCTATTGAGGTCGTTCTACTGCTCGTTGGTTAGTATTTAAATGTACATATTTATTCCTGTGGATACTGAACACAATGTATTATTAACATAGGGACTGTTCGATCTTACATAAGTATATATTTACATACATTACAGGAAATCTAGTATACCCTTGTGTTTTACGAATAACGGGTATAATTACAACTGACACATACTGTCACTTTACACACTGTGCACCCAGTGTTGATAAGCGGTGGCAAACAAGCTCGACAGGAAGAGGCAGCAGAAAAGATTCTAGAAAATTGTATTTAACTGCATTTAACCATGGTTTCGCGATTCGACCAACAGAAGACCAAGCACCAGCTCTTCCATGTGTCCCTCAGCCTGGCCACCATTTTGATATGCATGACGTACATGCAGTATCGCCGGAACTGGGCGCATCTCGGTAGCTTTTGGGACTCGCTGGTCGTTCCAATTGTATTTATCGGCGAGCTCCTGAAAGTAGTTCTCGCCCGCTTCTACGGACGGATTGAAGATGGAGTCCTGACCGTGAAACAGCGCCAGAAGAAGGCCACATACTTCACGCCGCGGGAGCTGCTCGGGGGACTCACCCTTCAGTTTCTGTGCACATTGCTTTATGGCTTTATCTGCATCATTCTGGGAGCCCCGGTGCTGGGCAACTACGAGCAGACCTTCGTTCTGGCCCTATTGATGACGCTGCTCACAGTGTCGCCCACAGTGTTCCTTCTGGGCGGCGGGGGAGCCCTGCAGGTTTGCTTCTGCGAGAAACCGGATTTTGTGACCAAGTGCGAGGACACGGCGCTGAATCTGTTCAAGTACAATGCGCTGGGCGGTATCCTGGGAGCCTGGGCCGGCAGTGTGGTGGCGCCGCTGGACTGGGGACGCGACTGGCAGGCCTATCCCATACCGAACGTGATCGGAGCTCTTTTGGGCAGCGCTCTGGGTAACATCTACGCCTGCACGCATGTCCTGTACGCCACGGCCCGGGTGTACTACTACAAGAAGCGCTCCTAAGTCGAACAATAAATGCTACTATCCTGCCACCAAGATTATTACTTTGCGCTGCCACTGATATCCACAAAAGACACATCCGCACTGAACCACGTCATCTCAACCATCTCTCGTCTAGTCCAGCAGCTTAGGAACTACCAAAAAGCAATTAACATACTTTAATGTTACGTATTTAAGCCTTTTATTAGAACCTAATATTAATGAATTCTTTTTTAAATCAATCAACTAATAAACTAACAAATTATGAATTTAATCACAAGCGATAAGGATATTTTTGGTGATATTCCCGCTGAACTCGAGGCATTCCAAATGTTTAGCGATTCCTTTTAGTTTTAATCTGTAGATAGTTGAATCAGTTTCTTTCCTTGGATTTTGGCTTAATTTACTTTTTGAAACATATTTATCCCATTTATATTTTTGTAAATAAATGGTTTGGTTCTGGAAGTTTTAGCTCATATAATTTCTTTAACCTCCTAAACCAATTAGAAATGAAAAACACAAGATTATATTGGATTATTAAGCCGATTGAGACACAAACAATGTAATAATTTCCAGATACAGCACAAACTTAGGCTTTAATTGCCATCACAAAACTCTCATCCTCCAGCAGGCACCGTTGACCCACGTAGTTGTCATTGGGCTCCCAGTAGTCCTCTTCGTCATCGTCGGCCAGCGGTTCGCAGGCTTCCTCGTTATTAACCGCTCCATCTGGCAGGGGGAATTCCCGTAGCTTGTCAAGGGGCTCGTCCGAGGACTGCCTTCTCCGCAGAAACGCCTCCACTGGCGACGCTGGACAGTGGCCGGTTTCATAAAGTTTATAAAGCTTAATGAAGTGCAGGCCGCTGGCCAGTCGCAAGCCCTCATCTCTGGCCACCAGGGCACTCCAACTCAGGACAAGAGTGGCGTGGGGAACATAACCGGCCACGCTGGCGTTAAACTCCTCCGTGGAGATGTTGGTATTGAAGAACATCGTCTCCTCGTTGGTAAGAAAGCTGTGCGGATCGTGTATCGTGGGCATGCTTTGCTCCACCTGCTGCGCGTGATGTGCGGGCATAACCTTCAAGTGGGAAAGGCGCGATTGCAGCAAGGTTTTGATGGTTGGAATGTCTTGGAACTTTTCCCTGCTCCCCCTCTCCAGCAGGCGACACTGGAAGTTGCAGCTGATGGAAGACTTGAGGCACTGGGCTCCCGCCTGTCCCGCACTGACGCCCATGCTGTTCAAGACTTGCCAATAAACAAGGCAAATTATTAATTAAATAAATTAAACCAAGAGATTCGGTTAACTTACCGAACAGCCTGTCGGGATTTAAATTGAACTCCCTGGAGTACAGGGAAACCCTGTTGATGTAGACCTCCGTGTGCTCCGCCGCGTGCTGGTTCCTCAGGGTCATATCCAGACCCAGTTCATTAGTTACCGCATTGCTCACCACACACGTGGCCTGCGCCTGCAGGCAGCTCTCCACCTGGAGCTGCCAGATGTGGCGAACCAGGCGATACTTGATGGGTGCACTTCCTGCGGCTGGCAGCGAATAATAGAACAGCAGGCGCAGCGTGAAGGGCCCAGCCTGGTGCGGCGCCTGCAGCCACATAGAGATGGTGTGACTCTGCTGGGCATCCAAGGCAGCTTGCCCGGGACGTTGCAGAAGTCCAAACACACGCTGACCCCGGATCTCCTTGTCCTTGACGAGCTTCTCATTGGACAGATTGCGAATGGCTACGATAGAGGTTGCTCAAAAACATGTACACTCTTAGTTTCTTGTTGCTACTCACAACTCATCATGGCCAGCGGCATTTGGGTGCGCTGATCCAGGAGGGACACGCATCGCGGATTATCACAGCCCAAATAAATTTCCTCAATCGGAGCAATGCCCAGATTGCGAAGGGTCACCGAAACGGGAATGATTTCGCCGGCCAGCAGATGACCGGGCACGGGCGTAAAGCTAACACTCAGGGCGGGCTGTTGGGGAACCAGTTTGATGGTCAATCTATTATCCAGCACCGTCTGCGAGGATTTTTTGGCGTTGTTGGGCCTGATCTGTTGCGTCTCGAACTGCAACGAGCCGAGGAGGCTGGCTGCCGGCTCCCCTATGGCGGCAACGCGACACACTACTCCGAGGATATTCAGGCGGCCGGTTAACTTGGGCGTGAGCTTAAAGTGCAAAGTCTCCTCGGCCTGCTCGGCCAGTTCAATGGATGCCACACAGCTGGTTGTAATGGCTGCTCCCACGGCTACTTTGCTCGCGCTATCCGATGACTCCCCATAGACGCACGCATTCGACAGGACCTCTTCGCTATTGTCCAACGTTAGTTTCCATAGCAAATCGATCTCGGAGAGTACTATGCCACAGCGAACGCTATTGGAAAGGGTCACAGCCAGCTCGATAGGTTCGCCCTGAACCGCCACCGGCATTTCGGTGGCGGGCTGTTGCTTGGTGTACAGATATCTGGACGGCTTGAACACAAAAGGCTTATTATTTGCAGCCGTGATAACGAGCATCTCCTCCATCTTGTTCCAAATAACCTCGTCGGCTGTCAGATTGGAATTGATGTCGATGTTGGTGGCCGGCACTTGGGGCGCCAAAGCCGATGGTGATTGCACTAGGGTAAGGACACGAACGGAAGATTGCACCACTTGGGGTAGGGCATGCGGTAGGAGTCCCAGCTCAGGGCTGCGTTTGAGGAGTTCCTGCAAGAAATATATACAGAATATCAGGAAGGAACCTGATTTCTTTGCACACGCAATTTTCGTGCTGGACCCAGTGCTGGATCCAGGCTCACTTGCCAGAGAGCCACAGAGAGCGCGCTCAAGAGCCGGTCGCTCTCTTGTAGATATACAGCGGCAACTGACGACTGTAATTGTGTTCACGTATTCTCACGCATTCTACATACATATGTACGCAAACACGCAAGCGCATTCTATTCTTAAATTTTTACGCTCTCATCTTTGTGAGAACCGATGAGAACGCAATTTTTGTCAGAAACATAATAATTGCTTGCATATATTCAAATGTATGGACGTTACTCATCTTAGTAGTTCTAGCGTCTTTGGGGAACTGTATTCAGGTACTTTTTAATCTCTTCAATACAATTAAGTAACTAGTAATAGCCATAGTTTGCTAAAAAAATTAATTTCTAATGTTTGCAACTCACATTCTGCGTTTGGATGTACTCCTTTAGGAAACTGCTCTGCTGCTGCGCACTTTGCAGGCTTCCGGGCCTCAGCAAATGGGCAAAGGACTGACTGGCCTCCTCCAGTTGCTTCAGCATATAGGCTTGCTTGGCCACTGTATACTGAATGTGATCCTCTGCCAAGCTCCACTCGCGCTTTTGAAAGACCTGATAGGCCTGCCGGTAGCAGCGATATGCATGCTTTCTTTGGCCAGCTCGGGAGTAGCGATTGCCGGCCAGGACAATGTGGAAGGCATACTTGCGGTGCATGGGGGGTTGGGTGACCAGGAAACAGTAGGCCGCCTGCTCCAGCAACAGAGCTGATCGCAGATCCGACTCCTCGTTAGTCATGCGTATTAATTGCTTGGCTACATCGCTGTACAGTCGAGCTGTTTTCAGGCACTCCATGCTGAGCAGCGTGGCCCGAGTGGCAAATTGCTGCAATCTGTAAATACGAATATATCAAAAATGGTGTATGATTGTGCAAAATTCAAGGAGTAACTCACTTGCACACTGTCAGATAGCACACAATGGCGTCTTCCATGTAATCGTAGGTTTTGCGGTGGGCGGTGCCCAACATGAAGGCGGATAGGGCAGCCATTTCTAGGGCACCCGCATAGTATTGCCACGCCGAGTCCGCATTGAAGTCCCTCTTCGCCTGATGATATGCTTGGAATGCCAAATTATAATGTCCGAACATGAAGTAAAGGTCGCCTAACTTTCGGGTCTGCAGCTCTGCAGATTCGTTGGTGTAGCTTTAAGTAGAAAATATGAATTTATAAAGAAATTGTATACAAGATTAGAGCTATTACTAACTAAATGGTTAATTGCTAGAATACTTGTAAAGTCGCAGGATTTATGGGTAAAATGTATGCGGTTATCGTTCCATTTAGTTTCGAGATGTCAAAAAATCATATTAAAATATATATTATCCGTGAATAGCTCTATTATTTAGAACTTAATATCCTTGTCTAAATCCTTTTTTACGAACTGGAAACTAAGTGAAAGGTTTTTATTTTATTACTATCGAAAGAGCTATTTTTTTTTAAGTTTTTATAAAGATTTTGTACCATCAATTTGAGTAAAGTTAATAATTATTTATCTTCGCCGAAGTTTTACATTCAATTTTAAACAAGACAACATAACTTTTCTTTAAAATCTATAAAACAACAACAAATAGAAGATAAACGAAGTGTCCTGTTTAGACAGGGATGCCCAAAGGCAATAAAAAGAAAACAAGTAAGAAAAGCTAACTTCGGGCGGAGCCGAAGTTTATATACCCTTGCAGATAATTTGTTACTAATTATAAACGATTTTGATAAAAAATAACATGTTTAATGTATGTATGTAAAATGTAAAATTCATATGTAAAATATGAATTTAGACCGACCTTTCCTATGTGATATATTAGTCCGATTTTCATGAAATTTCTACGAGGTGGCTAAAATTATATTACAAAAGCACACATAAAGTTTCATTCGAATATCTTGAAAAATACCGAAAATATGCCAATTTTCCCATATCGTTCCT